>ML217791.1:1792-19985 GCA_004785975.1 Popillia japonica | reverse complement strand
ACTATATTAACAGTGTTACCAATATTAGGATATAATACTTCAACAAATTCTTCAGTTCTCAGGCACATAGAACAAACATCAGTTTTTGGAGTGCCGAAACCTATATTGTAATTTCTATTCACAAATTCACGAAAATAACTCAGCTTTACGTTTTCATTAACCTTCGAGCAATACATTGCGTACAATTTCTTTAAATTCATTTCACATGGTAAATACAGACGAGCAACTGCTTTGCTTCTACAGTAGTGAGACTCTACGCACTTGATTGTTTCTATAAATCTTTGTATCTCAATTTTACAGGTGCGAGTTTTTCATGTTAACTGTTAACTGAGTTTAGCTTCAAACGACCTTAACTATCATATCCCTTAGAGGATTTGACATTCAAATCGCGCAAAATCTCAATTTTTCAATTTTTGTCGAATAGTGAGTTTTGCATCTACACACCTCTCGTCATCATTAGCTGCGCGAGTAAAATGTACCAACAGTGTCGGTAGTTTAAACAAATAAAGGCATTTTTGAAATGGTAAAAATAAAACGAAAGATTTCATGATTGTGAACTAATTGCAATTAATAAATTTCCTTGTTCTCGTTGTGTATGTATAATAATTGCTGATATGTCTTCATTCATTCTCTCGTTTTGTGTATATGGGGTTAGAATAAGATGCAATTATAAAATTATATTGTAGATCACGTCTGTGCGGTCGCCATTTTGATTAGGGTGACATATGTCAGTAGATGTCAGAAAAATTTGACAAGACAAATTGGGGATCTTCCAAATTATTATGTTTGTTAAAAACTGTAGTGAAAAGTGTGCTCGTCTATTGCGCAGCAGCAAGAAACTACTAGAAACGTAGTGTCTGGTACATTTATTTGTGAACATGACATGACTGGATTAGTTCCCCAAAACATGCACCTCTACCAAATCCAATTTTGCTCAAATTATGTCAATATGTGGTAAAGAAATAGTGTGCGCTAGAGAACTAACCACAACCTTGATGTTAAAAAAGTAGCACCCAAAGAATTGCGACCTTGAAAGGGTTGTTAGAGATTAATTTATTGCCCGGCTTTATATTGGCTTCAGTTCAAACATGTTCTAGGGATGGAGTCTCCTTCTCTTCTTCCTCTTCCTATTGCTTTTGTTCGTACATTTTCTTGTGTAATCTGTTTTTACTCATTCGCAACAGATTCCCCATTCATCTCAGTTGTCTTTGTTGTACATATGGTGGTATTCCATTCTCGTTTTATTTTTTATTGTCTTTACTTAACCCAAAAACAAATATTTTCTGACTTTGGAAACTCTAGCGCCATCTCCTGATGGTTCCCTTAAACGTTGTGCTTAGTTCAATCTATTAAATCTAGATGCCGCTGGCAGTAAGTGACTCAAGTAACACAACTGACAGATTTATTTCTTATTGGCTTAAATCTCGAAGCATTTTTTTCAATTATTAAAAAAATATTTTAGAGAAATCTTTCTTCGAGTACCACAACATACACCAAAATCAAAATGAATTTAAACAGTTCAGATGCCTCACCTGAAACCATTTTAAACTTTAATTAGCACACGCAAGTCATTCGATCCCTTCAATCCTGACAGGCAACAAATACCTCGGGCGTCGTAAGGTCCTCGGCGAGTGGATGGAACAAATGAAAGAACTCGAATTTCCAACTTTTTTTTTTCATTCTGACGGATACCAGACAACGTAAGAAACGACAGCCACTTCAATGCCGTCGATGGTCATAAAACGCTTGTATCTGCCGCCCCTTATCCGAGCTTTCCACCGCCGTTCCCGCTGCCGAAGACGACAAGAGGACATTCGAAACACGTCCAGGTGAAGTATCGACGACGATTTGCCGATTCCTCTTCTTTGATCTGTCGTTTACAACGGCCGGATTCGATACGACAAGTTGTAGCTAATAAAGGTGACAAATAAGGGACGAGTGGGAGCAGAGAACGAAGAGTTTTAGTATTTCCGGATGTGGAATAAATTTTTATTATTTCTTTCTTGGTTTAAACTGGAGTTGGAAGTTACTTTTTGATATAATTGCATCCTCAGCCTTTAACGGGAAACTTGAAGAATCAGTCATTTCGGAATTGTTCTTTCATTACATCCAATTCAATTTTAATTGCAACGCTAACCTATTAAATCTAGCTGTAACAACCTGAATCTGAAATAGTATGTCCGACAAAGTAGATTTAATTTTAACTGCTCTAGAAAAATCTGCAGTTAATGTGCTGCGAACTTCACTCATTTATAACATCTCCGATAATTGGGGCTAACATCTCATGACTTGTATGAGAATTTAATGGTTCTCTCATGCAATAAGATTCGTTTCAAATGACATAATCTAACCTCATCTGTCAAAATTACTATAAGAAGATCTGTCAAATGAAATATACAAGTGAATGTCAGATAATTTTTAGGTTATTAGATAATATGTCAAACTATAAAAGTAAGAAACAAACTCCCGACAATTTTGACAGTAGAAATGACAGCTTGACAAGCTCACACTGATTATAAAAAACATTTTAATCAATATTGACAGGTTTGATTCCGCTACGAAAATTACGACAATAACTATCATTGTTTACGCCCTCTAGACGCTATTTACTAAGACTCCTTCCATCATCATTGTCGTTACCAACGCCCTTTAGACTTCGTTTACTACAACTTCGCTTAAAGTACACAGTAATACCCACAGAAGGCTTGACTTGACAGAAATTTTAGTGATTTTTACGAAAATTGCCCATTTTTCTGTGGGAGTTTTAGATCTACTATTGGGGGATACTACAGAGGATGAGGAGATGCTCATGGAAAATCTTGGACCTAGCAGGACCTTGAGAATGATATTGCGCAATGTAGTGCACAACATACTGCTAATGCAGGAATCTGTAACAGCTGTCAAACTATATAATCATAGTGCTTTGTTCGTTTCAATCAAATTTGACATTTACCCATATTATCCACGCCCTCTAGACTAATTTATGATGCATGTGTCAGCTTTAGCTACTTAGTTAATTATATCTAGGAGATAATTTAGATAATAACGGAACTAAGTACGTGATTTAACTTAAAACTTCAGTAAATATGCAAATATTACTGAAATAGGGTCTTTATTAGTCTGAAGTTGGCAGTTTTGATGAGTATAGACAAAGATAGTCAATTGCGGCTGTCAAATTGACAGATACTATTAGGTAAATTGACATTTATATTACAATAACCTAAAAAAAACTTAAAGTCGCGTTTATACTGTGTAAATTTAGTTAAAATTCCTTTAAACGTCAAAATGATTGTGCAAATTTTTGATTGATTAAGCTTTTTCCGCTGAGTTTACTTATACTACGAATTAAAGGAGGTGCTTTTTATGATTTAGCGTAACTAGCTACTGCAATTACTTATAAAAAAAGGTAAATTAGTGATAAACTGCTTAATTTCGAAAGATAGAATGTGTGTCAGCTGTCAAACTATATCATAATTGTGCATAATTCGTTCCAATTAAATTTGACATTTGATTTCGCTGCGAAAATTGCGACTTTACCGACAATATATATCGTCATTGTCGAACAACGACCTCTAGACTAATTTTACTAAACCTCCGTTCGCTTGTAGTACAAGGTAAAACAGACAGATGGCTTGACTTGACAGGAACTTTTTTAATGTTTACGATCACTATTTTCCGTGATATTTGTGGATGATTTGCTGTTGGTGGTTGCCCCAAAAGATGAGACGATGGTCACACAAGATACAAATCACCGTTCTGTATTATTTATTTTAATTGCGTTTGACATAGCATTTCGCTATGAAACTTACAACTTTACCGACAATATATCATCGATACTAATATCAACGCCATCTAGACACTGTTTACTAAACCTCCGCTTAAGCTACAAGATAATACCGATAGATGACACAACATGACAAGATAATTTATTTTTTTTTTTTTTTCCGAAACTTCTTTCACTTTTAACAGCTATTTTACTGTGATATTTGTGGATGATTTGCTATTGGTGGTTGCTGCAAACGATGAGGTAATACTCACAGAAAATGAAAACTAGTGAAAAGCTGTTCATTTTGACAGTTAGAATATGCAACAGCCGTTAAGCGATATCATTATTCTGTGTTCTTCATTTTAATTAAATGTGACATTTGATTCCGATGCGAAAATTGCGACTTTACCGACAATTTATCATTACTGTCATTGTTAATCCCCTCTAGACTGTGTTTACTAAACCACCACTAGTAGTACAAGATAATACCGACAGATGACACTACATGATACAATAATTTATTTTTATTTTTTTGATAAACTTCTTTCACTTTTTACAACTATGTTCTATGATAATTGTGTATGATTTCCTATTGGTGGTTGCTGCAAAAGATGAGGTCATACTCACAGAAAATGAAAATTAGTGAAAAGATGTTAATTTTGACAGTTATAGTATGTAACAGCTGTTAAACGATATCATTATTGTGTCTTGTTCATTTTAATTAAATTTGACATTTGATTCCAATGCGAAAATTGCGACTTTACCGACAATTTATCATTACTCTCATTGTTAACCCCCTCTAGACTGTGTTTACTAAACCACCACTAGTAGTACAAAATAATACCGACAGATGACACAACATGATAAGATAATATATTTTTATTTTTTTGCGAAACTTCTTGTACTTTTTACAACTATTTTTTGTGATATTTGTGGATGATTTGCTATTGGTGGTTGCTGCAAAAGATGAGGTGATACTCACAGAAAATGAAAATTAGTGAAAAAATGTTAATTTTGACAGTTAGAATAATGCAACAGCTGTTAAACGATATCATTATTCTGTGTTGTTAATTTTGATTAAATTTGACAGTTGATTTCGCTACAAAGATTATAACTTTACCGACCGTATATCACCATAGAACCCCGACTAGACTCTCTTGACTAAACTTTCGCTTGTACTAGAAGGTAATACCGACAAATAACTTGACGTGACAGAAGCTTTATTACATTGTACGAAAATTATATCACCGTTCTGTATTATTCATTTTAATTAAGTTTGACCGTTTGACATATGTAGGGTTTCGCTATGAAAATTACTACTTTACCGACAATATATCATCGATACCAATATCAACGCCATCTAGACAGTGTTTACTAAACCTCCGCTTAAACTACAAGACAATACCGATAGATGGCTTGATTTGACAGAAACTTTAATTCATTGAACGTTGTCTTTTTTCAATTACACATTATTTATCGTTAAAGCTTACACAGCATCTATAGTACGCAATATTAAATGCGGCGGAACTGATTCTCGCATACGTCTTGCTAATATATACTCACCGCTAATTTCTATGTGGTAAACGTACAACGATATTGCGCAACTGACTTCCATATCTATCTTAACTGGGCCGAAGCCGCAGCTAAATTAATCGCGACACAAAAGCTCCGCTTCAGCATTATTGACAAGGTGGAAATTATACGTGGAACCTTTGCGCCGTTTAGTTCGTGTAGTGACCGCATTCAATTCAAAGTGGGGACGCGTATTGTCTCCCTTTATAGTTCCGTATCCTGACGGATTAATTTTAAATATGACGTTCGTTGACGTTAATAAACAGAACGTATTAATAATCTATCTGGGCAATATTCTCTCCTATAGCGTGCAGTAGGACGAACTACTGCTGGTATTCTCCTATTTTTATGGGTTTGGAATTTTATAGATCTGGAAGTAATAAAATGCAGCCGGAGCTTTATACACAAATCAATGGACGTCCGTTTCGGGAACGAATACTAAATGAAGATCCCTTATCTCGTTATAAATATTTATCAACTCCATTAAAGGTTTCTTTGTTATCGGCAAAGGTTTATGAGCTTCATTGTTATTGTAGAGTTACTATAAAAGTATATCCTAGTTATTATTTTTCAGCATCAGCTATGTAGTACGAAACTTTGAATAAAAAAAGAAATAGAAGCTATACATCCTTTGACAGATGTCATTGACAATGGCCATTTTGGAAGCTGTCAAAGATAAATGTTCGAGTGTTAATTTATTTTATTTATATAATATACCCAAACAACCAGATTACGTCATATTTTCGTAAATTATACGCTATAAAGCTCTCAAATTTGGAACGTCCCAAATTAACGTCATTTTTACGTCAGTTTCTTTCTTTTTCAGTCAATTATATCTAGCGCTATAGGTTACGGTGGCTTAGAGGACCACAGTGTTGTTTCAGGATACATACAATAACAAACGAGAAATCAATAACAAAAGAATACTCGTTTATAAGATGTCAAACGTCAAAAAGACGTTTTAAACGTCTCTTAGACGTCATATTCTACCCTATGATCAAATTCACGTAAAAGTAGTTAAAAACTGATGTCATTTTTTAAATTAATTTAAATTTATGTGAGATAGCCAAAAATTTTCATTTTGACATTTTTTCTTTGTCATTTTCTTATAATTTTGTACTTCCCACAATTTTTTATTATAGTTTAATATTAGAGCGAGTTACTTGAAAGAGGACGTTGCAGAGGTCTCTTAGACGTCATATCCTGCTCAATGATCATATTAACGTACATTAGCCAAAAACTGACGCCATTCTCACGTCAGTATCCGTCATTTTCTTAATTTGAAGTAAGAGTAGATTAGGAAAAAAAAATGTTTCAAACGTTGAACGATTAAATTTACGTAAAATAGCCATTAAGTGACGTCATTTTGACGTTTCTTTGCCCCATTTTCCTATTTTGATAAGAACAGATTAGTATAACAAACAAAAAAGCTTAGGAAATAGATTTTTTGTGTCATTTTTACATCAATGTCCGTCATTCTCTTTTATTTTTTATAAAACCAGATTAGGAAAATAAAAGAAAACAATATAGAAACGAAATAAAAATATAAGAAATCGAAGATATCAAAGAATTTGTAACAATCAAATTTTATAAACTATAGCAGACGTCTCTTAGACGTCATATCCTGCTCAATGATCATATTAACGTGCATTAGCCAAAATCTGATGCCATTCTCACGTCAGTATCCGCCATTTTCTTAGTTTGAAGTAAGAGTAGATTAGGAAAAAAATTGTTTCAAACGTTGAATGATTAAGTTTACGTAAAATAGCTATTAACTGACGTCATTTTGACGTTTCTTCTTCGCCATTTTCTTATTTTGATAAGAACAGATTAGGATAACAAACAAAAAAGCGCAGGAAATAGATTTYTTATGTCATTTTTACGTCAATATCCGTCATTTTTTTAATTTTTGTAAGAACAGATTAGGAAAATAAAAGAAAATGTATAGGAAAGAAATAAAAATGTAAGAAATCAAAGATATCTAAGAATTTATAACAATCAAATTTTATAAATTATAGCAAACGTCTCTTAGACGTCATATCGTACTCAATGATCATATTAACGTACATTAGCCAAAAGCTGACGCCATTTTGACGTCAGTATCTGTCATTTTCTTAGTTTGAAGTAAGAGTAGATTAGGAAAAAAATTGTTTCAAACATTGGACGATTAAATTTACGTAAAATAGCCATTAACTGACGTCATTTTGACGTTTTTTCTTGGCCATATTCTTATTTTGATAAGAACAGATTAGGATAACAAACAAAAAGGCGTAGGAAATAGACTTTTTGTGTCATTTTTACATCAATGTTCCTTATTCTCTTTTATTTTTTGTAAAAACAGATTAGGAAAATAAAAAAAAAGAATATAGAAAAGAAATAAAAATGTAAGAAGAATTTATAACAATCAAATTTTATAAATTATAGCTGACAATTTTTTAATTATACTTTAATATTAGAGCTATATTCCTTGAAAAAGGAAGTTGCAGACGTCTCTTAGACGTCATATCTTGCTCAATGATCATATTAACGTAAATTAACTAAAAACTGACGCCATTTTGGCGTCAGTATCTGTCATTTTCTTATTTTGAAGTAAGAATAGCTTAGAAAAACAAACTGTTTTAGTCATTGTAGTAGGCAATTTACGTTAAATAGTCATTAAGTGAGGTCATTGCGACGTATTTTCTTCGTCATTTTCTTATTTTGATAAGAACAGATTATGAAAACAAACAAAAAAGCCTAGGAAATAGATTTTTTGTGTCACTTTTAAGTCAATGTCCTTCATTTCTTTTATTTTTTGTAAGAAGAAAAATAAAAGAAAAGAGTGTAGTAAAGAAATAAAAATTTAAGAAATCGAAGATTACTTGAAAAAGGTCGTTGCAGACGTGTCTTAGACGTCATATCCTGCTTAATGATCATATGAACATAAATTAACTAAACACTGACGCCATTTTGACGTCGTATCCGTCATTTTCATAATTTGAAATAAGAATAGATTAGACAAACAAATTGTTTTAGATGTTATATTCTACTGATCGATTAAATTCACGTCAAACAGCCAAAAACTGATGTTATTTTGACGTTTTCATCTGTCATTTTCGTATTTTGATAAAAGCATATTACGAAAACGAACAAAAAAGCATAGGAAATAGATTTTTGGTTTGTTCCCTTAGGCAAGAACCAAAACTTTAAGAAAAATAAAATATCTGAAACGCACATATGTATGTACATGATGCAAGTTCATGCTAATGTTTGATAATCCATTTCTATCACACAATACAACTGGGGAATGTGGCGTGCCGCAGGGCCCACTTTTTGGCCCCGTTATATTCCTTCTTCTAATAAATGACCTGCGCATGTCTATTTCAGGTTGTCAAGATGATGATGGTCGTGGTGATAATCTTCGCCGTCTGTTGGCTGCCATACGACCTATATTTCATCGTAGCTTCCTTTTGGCCAACCATCACGAACTCCCCATACGTCCAAGAAACCTACTTGGCCATATATTGGTTAGCGATGAGCAACTCAATGTACAATCCCATAATATACTGTTGGATGAACGCCAGGTAAGGAACACCATGTATATAAGTATATCTAGACCAACGTGTATTTGCATTAATATGCATGTCCCAACAACAATGTAGAAACTTTCGCCTGTATATGGAAGGGGAACACGATGTTCGCCTTGTTAGGCATGTCTGACAAGTGAGGTGAACATCGTTAACTCGCTGTCATACAGCGAAATTTCGCAGCGAACTTGTTTGATGTCGGCCGAGGACGAGGACGTTCGGAAAAGAAAAGGGACCTACAGGCATGTTGTACGTGTATTTCTACCATCATCCGCAACGTTTGGGAACAATAACGTCGTGTATCTCTCGTAAAATCGGGATGAATAGGACTACCGGAATAGAATAGGGATGTAATTGTATCATAATAGATCATACGAGTAAATTGTTTTGCGCATTAAAGGAAAAGTTAGATTAATTCATGTCCGTCTGTCAGTTAAACATAATCCTGCAACATAAATGTGTATCTCTTTTAGGTTCAGACGCGGTTTCAAGCAATTTTTTTCTTGGCTACCGTACGTTCACGTCAGTCCAGCACCTCTAACACGAAGAGGCGTCTTCACGAGCGGCCGTAGATCGTATTCAGGATCTCCCGATCATAATCGTATCGTAAGAAATGGTACGTATCCTTTGCGTCATCTGTTATATACGAATATTGTATTTTTACTAACACGATAGCACTGTTTTTATATATCTAACTTTAACCTGTAACGTTTTCGTTTCTCTTAGTTTTTGATTGTTTTTATCCTTTCTGTTTGTGCTGTCCAATACGCTGGCGGGTATGCTATATTAATATACGTAGATGTCAAGAAATTGCACATGGTTTAAACGAGTTTGAGCGAGTTTAAACGTTGATATGAAATTGTGGTACCGTCACTGGATTGTATCTATCGTTGTTTTATTTTATTTTCATCTTCTGTCGTCTTTAGCTTTATATTAGTTTGAGTTGGTCGATATATTTCATGCATGTACAGCATTATTTTATTTTATTTTAACTAAAGAACGATTTTCTAGCTTCGCAAACGTTAGCGCTATCTATGGATAACTAATTAGAACCTTGTGCTTAGTTTAATCTACATTACCGAGATGGCGTTGCTAATGTGTCAAAATTAGAGATAAAAAATTTGCACAGTACAATTTACTCGTGTTTGCGTTTAATGTCGGTAATATCGGTTCACAGTGCTGACAACTCTAATCTCAGAACTCGCTAAAATGTCATCAATGACGGATAAGATATAGGTTATGTTACATATATGTGAAAGCACATTAAAGAGACTAAAACTGTTTATTTGATATTAATACAACTCGGTCCTCTTCTGCATAGTGAGCAACCACATTATATAGTATGGCCACATTGACCGCTTGCACCAGAATTTAGACTTTCATTACAGTACCAACAGATTCAATAATTGCTCTTCATTATTTATTTTTGCAACGGAGTCTTCATTTTTTATCATTTTTCCATCCCCCCTCCTCAAAAAACAAATAGGGATCCAGCCGATTAACCTAAGGACTGTACTGGGTATGATGCAGGTCCTCAAGGATTTATTTATTTTCTTTGCAAAAATGCTCGGTTGTACTCTTCGAGAACAAAAGGCAATGTGCTACATGCCTCACCATCATGCCAAGAGAAAATTCCTACATCTTCCAAAGCAGTTTCTTCAACGAGCTCTGATTGCTCCAATATGTTCCAAACTATTGAGAGTGAAGATTGCTTCCTCGGTTAAAGACCCACTCTAGAAAATCAAAGATCCAGCAAATTAAGCTTAGGGCTGCCAGTGTTATGGTTGAAGTCTTCGGAGATTTCCAAATTTTCTTTGCAGAAATGCATCTGGTCTTCAAGAGAGAATTATGCATAATGTTGAATAGGACTTGCAAAGAAGCCTCTTCGTTCCCAACACGATTCAACAATGAGTTTTGGTTTCTCCAATGGCAACCCCTTTGAAACTAAAAAATGTCTAAAGAACTAAAGATGAAAATTTTGCCACAACACAGGATCATGGTCATCTAGTCTACAAATCACCAGCCCCCTTCCCCTCACTATCTTATTTTTGTCAAACTATAACGTCTAATTTTATTGGAAATCTTTGGAATTTGCACCCATGTCTTCAAGTTCCATAACAATAAAATTAATTTTTGGAAAATACAGAGAATAACAGAATTATTTTGCACTTCTTCGCTGTTCTTCTCTTCTTCCTCTTCTAAATCCACTAATTTCATAGCAATATCTGCTATTTTAGCATTCAAAGTAAGCTAGCTTATTAGTGGAAATTGCAACTGTTTGCTCAAGATTGCCTAAGGATTTGATTTTCAAAAACCATTTTTTATCACCTTTCCATCCCACACAAAAACAAATAGGGATCCAGCCGATTAACCTAAGGAGCTTAGGGAAACGTAACCCCAACACCTTCTTCATTGCTTAAATTGCTTTTACCTCTGAGTGTAGATTCTGAACATGCTGGGGGGTGGATTGGAGCATTACCACCAACGACAATATTTTTCAAACAACCTGTTTCGTGTTAATGGATTTTCAAACTGATAAATTGAGGAAGACTAATTGGGATCTTCTTCTCAATAAGGTCATCAAAAGATTTGAGTCTGGGCATTGTTCCAACTTTATTTTGCCAATAGAATTTCTCCCCTAACAAATTCTGGTGTTGCCCACATTAGGTGGTGTGAAGCAGTTGAATACGAAATGGTTTTTAGTAAATCTGTTTAATGCAGATGGATTTTCAATGTGACAAATTGAGGAAAACTAAAGGTCATCAAAAGATTTGAATCTGGGCATTGCTCCAATCTTATTTTGCCAAAAAATGCGACTTTACCGACAACCTATCATTAGTATTATCATCAACGCCATCTAGGCCATGTTTACTGAAATTACGACTGTAGTTGAAGGTAATACCGACAGATGGGGTGACTTGACTTATACTCTTGCTATTTCTGTGGAATTTTTGGACCATTCTGTCAAGTTATGTTAAGAGAAAATTAATTTTTTTATATTGTAAAATGAGTTCTTATTCTATCAGATGGATTGTCAATTATAGCTGTCACTTTGACAGGTGACTCATCACGATAATCTTCGAAACTTAAAGATCGATTTAGGATTTGCAGGATTAAAGGTAAATTTCAACTTCTTAATTTCTTGCTCGCCATGAAAATTGGCCTACCTGTCAAATTTATCCAATTGTATAGATTCATATTGTCTTGTAATCCATGCCATTACCAAACAATTCTAAACTTTTAAGTGGATGTAACGCTAGGAAATTAGCAAATAAGAGGTCCACAGATTCAGGAAAACGAAAAAGATTAAATAAAATACTATGTGAGACCAGTACCATAGGAAGGACCAGGATATCTTAATACATGCAGAAATTAGCAATTAAAGGTCCTTAGACGGCATCAAAAGAGAAGCTGATGCCCCAAAACTTGCCCCAGGTCCATAAACTCTAATTGGGACCTTCTTCTGAATAAAGTCATCAAAAGATTTGAGTCTGGGCATTGTTCCAACTTTATTTTGCCAATAGGATTTCTCTCCCAAAAAATTCTGGTGTTGCCCACATTAGGTAGTGTGAGGGTTTGGAGCAGTTCAATGCTAAATGGATTTTACTAAATCTGTTTAATGCAAATGGATTTTTAAAGCGACAAATTGAGGTAGACCCTAATTGGAACCTTCTTCTCAATGAGGTCATCAAAAGATTTGAATCTGAACATTGTTCCAATTTTATTTTGGAAATAGGGTTTCTCTCCAAACAAATTCTGGTGTTGCCCCATTCGGGTCCATTCTGCATTCATAAAATTTTTGCTTGGAAAAAACTGATCTAGATGATTTTTGACCTGTCAAAAAGCTGTAAAGGCTTCTGGAGAGTTGCTAATTTTCGGACAACCCAATATATTTGCATCAATTCTCCCTCTAACATAACAGAGCACTAAATTAAATCTAGCCTAATACTATCACAGTTGTTCTAACCACCTTAACAACCTTCTTCTTCTTCTTCATGTCAGGATTGGATTTCTCTAGGGAACAGTATAATATTTCAGATTATTTTTCAGTCATCTTCAGAGAAATCCCATTGAAATTACGAGCTAGAGCGGGTTATCGTAAAGGAGCCCTCTATACCAGTACCGGTCTAAAAAGTACCAGCTGGAAGTAACCAGAAAATCAAATCATATTGTACGTATCATCCCTTATATCTAGATTAATTTGAATGGCGAAAAAGCTCAAAACATCAATTAATATTTCGCAAGTAATACTGTAATTAAGTGCGGCGCGTACAAGTTCCTACCTCAACTTGAATTCGCCCGGAATAAATTAGCATCTTTTCCGAGGAGGAATGGTCGATTTGCATCTGAAAGAACTCGCGGGATATCCGCCGCCTCTCAAATACCACGCCATTAATAGAATTACCGAAGTAAGGACAAAACAGTTTTTAGGGGACGCAAAATAAAACACACTAACGTTTGTAGCACGAAAAAACGATTTCCCAATAGAGTGTACAAGGAGGAAGTTGGTCGAGTTCAAAATAGACTGCTGCTAACTTCATGGTTTATTCATGAAATTAAAATGTCATTCGCAGCATCCACGAGCATAATTTAAACGGGATTTTAACGTGAAACGCGGTTTTTTTGATCAAACCTCGTATATACCATACGGGGTTCAATCAAAAGATTCATAAGATCAGAGCATGATTTAGCATGGCTGCTTATCTTGATTTAATTCGCTTCTTCTTGTATTTCAAAATAATCTTAAGATGAACAGAAAATTAGAACTACCACCATATTAATTTGACAGTTCACTCTGAATTAATCAAACCTTCTTTTGTTTTTTTTTTTCAATTTCTCTCTAATCAGGTACGGTGAGAACCCAGTTGTACAACGCGTGCCAAACCCCCAGCACCACCGACACCTACTACACCAACGTCCACGACCACGAAATGGGCGCCTACAACAGCAGTCGCGGCAGCAGGAAGAGCTGGAAGAACACGGAGATGCGCCAGTTGTCCTGACAGAAACCGTACGGCCACAGGAGCGATCCGGAACGGGACACCATCCGCGAACGCAAGACTTGGATATAGTGCGAAACCTCGCGGTCCAATCGTGATAATACCATTGAGTGGAACCGCGAGGGAACTACTGTTATGAATAAGAGGAATACAGCAGTTGTATTGGAGACCAAGATGTAGTATTATGTTAGTTTAGAGGTTAAGTATTCGATAACATCATCATTCGAGGTGTTGCCAACACTCTCAATTGCAATTCTGTCAAAAAATGCGACTTTACCGACAATCTATCATTAGTGTTATCATCAACGCCATCTAGGCCATGTTTACTGAAGCTACGCTTGTAGTAGAAGGTAATACCGATAGATGGGGTGACTTGATTAGTACTCTTGCTATTTCTGTGGAATTTCTCGACCACTCTGTCAAGAGAAAATATATTGTAAAATAAGTTCTTATTCTATCAGATGGATTGTCAATTATAGCTGTCACTTTGACAGGTGACTCATCACGATAATCTTCGAAACTTAAAGATCGATTTAAAATTTGTAACCTGGACTGAAACATTAGCACCGACCACAATATTTTTTCAAACAATAATGCTGGGCTGAAGGTGTGAAGTAATTCAATACTAGTTTTTATTAAATCTGTTTAATGCAGATGGATTTTTAAAGTGACAAATTGAGGAAGGAATTGGGACCTTCTTCCCGATAAGGTCATCAAAAGATTTAAATCTGGGCATTGTTCCAACTTTATTTTGCCAATAGGATTTCTCCCCCAACAAATTCTGGTGTTGCCCACATTAGGTGGTGTGAGGGTTGGAGCAGTTCAATACTAAATGGTTTTTAGTAAATCTGTTTAATGCAGATGAATTTTCAATGTGACAAATTGAGGAACTCTGAAGGTCATCAAAAGATTTGAATCTGGGCATTGCTCCAACCTTATTTTGCCAAAAAATGCGACTTTACCGACAACCTATCATTAGTATTATCATCAACGCCCTCTAGGCTATGCTTACTGAAATTACGCTTGTAGTATAGGGTAATACCGACAGATGGGGTGACTTGACTACTACTCTTGCTATTTCTGTGGAATTTTTGGACCATTCTGTCAAGTTATGTCAAGAGAGAATTTATTCTTTTATATTGTAAAATGAGTTCTTATTCTATCAGATGGATTGTCAATTATAGCTGTCACTTTGACAGGTGACTCATCACGATAATCTTCGAAACTTAAAGATCGATTTAGGATTTGCAGGATTAAAGCTAAATTTCAACGTCTTATTTTCTTGCTCGCCATGAAAATTGGCCAACCTGTCAAATTTATCTAATTGTACAGATTCATATCGTCTTGTAATCTATGCCGTTACCAAGCAATTCTAAGCTTTATGGATGTAACACCTAGAAATTAACAAATAAGAGGTCCACAGATTCAGGAAAAAACAGATTAAATAAAATACTATGTGAGACTAACACCATAAAGAGTCTTGCAAGGAAAGGCCAGGATATCTTGATACATGCAGAAATTAGCAATTAAACATCCTTAAACGGCATCAAAAGAGAAACTGGTACCCCAGGTCCAAAAACCAGATGGCAAAGACTAGGAAAGGAGAAAAATATATTTAACACCACATTTTCTTTGAGATATGCCCAAAAATGTTCTTGTCCTAAACCACATAGCCTGAAAAAAGATTTCCCCATAGCATCAGGTGAATTTCAAGTTCTGTGGGGACGTTGACTCCATTTTCTTGAACCACCATCCCCTTCCATTCTAGGCTGCAAACGATTTTGCAACATCGCCAGATACCGTTCGCAAATAATTTTTCTAGAATAATTTTAAGCCTGTTATGCCAAATTTGTTTATTAGCAGCGCCATTAAGGTGGAAATAAATTTTGACATTACTAAGGAAAGCGCCATCTGCTAGCTTGTGGGTTCTGCAAAGACAAGCTTCAAACTATGTTTCCCCAAAAGAACAGTGTGATGGCAGGAAATTCTAGAATGTGGTAAGACTCCGAATATGCAGTCCCCTCATATTAAGCCCCTTATAAAACTGTTTTAAAAGTATTTTTTGACAGTTCTAGTCTTTAACAGGTTTGTCGGTAAAGTAGAGAACCTCTTTGCTTTATGTCAACGAAAATAAATTGGGAAAGATTTACCTATTGAGAATCTTGGCAACTGTTAAAAATCATGAAAACAATACCAAAAGAAGCGCATTTAACCGGGCAAGGAGGCAATGCAGGGTAATTTACATAATTATGGAGATGAAGAGGGAAAAATCACATTGTATATTGATGATATATTGTAAATATACATATGCTTTAATATACTTATATATAATATAATATTATTACTACGACAACAACAAACATATCTTTAATTTAATATATCTCATGTACAAACCAGGAGAAAAATATATAACCTACGTTACACAGCTAAAACTCAAAGAAAAAACTAACTTTAACACATTAGGATTATAGGAATTTCGCTTGGCATTTTCTAATACAAAATAATCCAGCACAGAGATCTTTAGTATTGTATCAAGACTGAACCGATTTACATTTTTTTCTTGACTTGCGAATCGTAAATAAATAAATTCCCCCAAACTAACACTACAACTTATGGAGATCTTTTTTTAGTTACACCCAAAATTAATGGGAAAACATAAGCGCTTCGAAGAATTAAATTAAAACGAGAAAAAAATTAAATAAATAATAAATTCAAACGCAAATTCTTACATAATTATAGTTTATATAGTGTAATGTTAAAATTAAAGACATCTTTAGTGCTTTTAATGTCAGTGGAATAAAATGAAATCAACATGCAGCGCCCTCTGTGAGCAGACCTCTTTTACTATTAATGAATCTGTACGCAGTTGTAATGTAGAA
Organism: Popillia japonica; assembly: GCA_004785975.1. Classification (NCBI taxonomy): domain Eukaryota; kingdom Metazoa; phylum Arthropoda; class Insecta; order Coleoptera; family Scarabaeidae; genus Popillia; species Popillia japonica. Next base: position 3,202 of record ML217791.1, on the reverse strand, counting down.
CTCTACCGTCGTATCGTGTAACTGCATATACAGAGCCGATCAATATGAAAACGACCAGATTGGTTCTGTATTTTTTATTGAATGATGATATGATAAATTGACCAAATATGTGATATGATACTTAATTAACGTGGATAAATGAGGTATTATAATTGTGTTTATTGTAAATATTGTACATTAAAACAAGATCGTGTATATAATGTATTATATATATCAACATATAAATATGATTACTTGTATTTAATATTTGATATATTAAACTACATATTTTAAAAAAAAATATGCGAATACTCCTCCTAAAATACCAAAAAAAAAGAACTCTAATTAATGTTAATCACTTATATTTAAATATTTATTACGAAATCATATTGTACAATCTGCGTAAATAATATATTAAATGTGTAAAAAGAAGCAGGCCAATAAAACTATAGTAAAAAAAAGAAAGTTCTTTCCTTTATTGCAATCAACATTGACATAATCCCTTGGATCGACCTGTCATTGGTGAACATCCAATTTGATGTTTGCGTCTCCACATTTATGCTGTTTAATCGACTAAAAACTGACGACAACATGCATCATCTGGTGAATATGAGAAGGTATGTATTCTAGTTTGTAAATTAAAAACACAAAATCTCTTAAACTGTCAAAGCCGCCTAAAATTTACGAAAAAGTGAGGTTATGTAAAATTTTTCTTGTTTTTTTTTTGCTGTTTAGTTGGTGGTCACTAAAGAAGAGAATATTTTTGCAATAACCACTCTCCTTACTCCTGTAAGTTACCTTTAAAAACCTTTTACCTTCTAAATTATCAACACAAAGCCTTCATTGTCTACTGGTGAGAAAAAAAAAGAGTAAAACTGGGATATGAGCCAATACATTAGTGCATAGAAAATAGAAGCCAAAACTGGGATAGAATGAAACAGGAGGATAAGTAGAAGGAAAGAAATCTTCAAATTGGAGCCATCAAGGAATATCCATATTAGGATATGACCCAACACCCTACTAATACATTGTGAAGACTGGATGCCAAAATTATATAGAAGAGAAGGAATAAAATGAAGGAATTTACAAACTAGAGCCACCAAGGCGAGTGTCTGCAATGAGGTATTTGTCAAAATCTTATCAGTGCATCCAACAATGAAGACTAGATGCCAAAATTGGAATTTCTTGAAGGTAAAGGAAAGGAGGAATGGAAAGATCTCCAAACTGGAGTCACCACTAAATGCCAAAATTGGAATAGCAGGAAGACCGGCTAAACGTTAAAATGGGAATGATTTAAAGGCTAAGAAAAAATGAAATAAAAAACTCTCCAAATTAAAGCCACCACATAGTATCTTCAATGGAATATTAGCCAAGATATTATCAGTGTATGTTGTTCGTGAAACACTGATGCCTAGACTTCAAAATTTTGAT
>SMLS01062794.1:0-11815 GCA_004785975.1 Popillia japonica | reverse complement strand
TTTTTTTTTGGCAGGACACATTCTTCAAAAAAATCTCAGATTATTTGAGGGGATTATTGTTGCACATAATCTCTTCAATCCACCAGCAGAGTTGTTTTGCTTCTTTCCTCTCTGTTCAGGTCTTTTTTGTCTATCACCATAATGTCAATGGTTCCTCTAAACCGTCTCCAGTCGACTGTGCTTTTTGCCAATTTTCCATATTTTTTGCTTTTAATCCTTTGAGTTTAAAGCAGATGTACCTACTGATGATGGGTAAAGGTTTCCGTCTCCAGCACAGAAGGTTAGCCTAAGACCAGCGTTTTGTGCTTCCATGTGGGCATATCTTCTCCATAAAATACTCTCCTTTCTTGTCCAGTTGCTGGCGACCTCCTTTGAGGCGATTTAGTGTGAAAATCGACTCCAAGTATTCTGCTTTCCTCATTTTCCATGTTCCTAATTATAGCATCCACCACGTGCTAGTCATCTTGCATTCTTCTATTGAGTAATAAGTAGCAACATACTACATAACCACACTCCATTGTCTTCAATCCACTCACTTCTACCAACATGTTTTTTATTTGGTTTCCCAACTGTTTGAAGATCTGTCTTTTAGTTTGGATGTAGCATATTGCATTCCTATGTTAGTCTGCTGGATTTCCAGCCTCGCCTTTATTCTGCTTTGGCGTTGGTTCTCCTTCTTCCTCCTTCTAATATTTTAGCAGATTTTTCCTGTACGAGTCTTCTATAATTTGGGCACTTTGCTTGATCAGCTCTATGACATTTCATTCCTTTCCGCAGGTGAAACAAAAACTAGTGTTTGCTCATGTTTTCGTTTTCTGGTCTTGTTTTTAGACATATATCGCTTCTATCGTCTGCTTCACAGCTTGTCCTGTGGTGGCCAAACTCGAAGCACATCTAGCATCTAACAATGCGCATATGCGTCTTACCCTACATGATGTTCAGCCAATTCTGGATTTTGGGACTCGCCTTTATTCTGTTTTGGCGTTGGTTCTCTTTCTTCCTCTTCCTTTTAATATTTCAGCAGATTTCTCCTGTCGTTCTCAAGTCGTCTGTAATTTGGGCAGTTTGTTTGATCAGCTCTATGACATTCCATTCCTTTTTGCAGGTGAGACAAAAATTGGTGTCGGTTCATGTTTTCGTTTTGTGGTCTTCTTTTGATACACATATCGTTTCTATCGACTGCTTCACCATTTGTCCTGCACTGGCCAAACTCAAAGCATCTCCAGCATCTAACAGTGCGCATATGCATCTTACCCTACACGATGTCCAGCCAATTTTGATTGAGTCTCTTCATGACAACTGTGGAGTTTTAACTGCCCGACAGGCTTAGGCGGATTAAAACATGTCTGATGTACCCCATACCTCCTCTGCTTCTTTAGATGCTTTGGATTATCTCCCTTCCTGTCACTTGGCTTTCAAACCCCGTCATACTTTTTATTTCGACAGTTGTCTCTTCCCTTTCCTCTTATTACTCCACACTTAAAGCATCTGGCCTTATCTTTGTCTCCTCCTCCATCACTTCTACGTTTACTGTTTTCTTGGTAGATTTGATTTTGCGAATATCTTCAGGTTTTTCTTCTCATCGAACATTCACTTTTTCCAGTTTTTGCCGTGGCCTTTTGCTTTCTGCTCCTCATGACAACTTCCATTTTTTATGCTAGTACTTCTAACCACATATTCCGCAGATTTTCTCGGGTACTCGATGTCAAAGTTTCGAAGAGCGACGAGTTTCATTTGGCCCGTCCCCTGCGACATCATTTCTAATTTCAGATTATCCAGCAAATACTATAGCTTTAGTAGATTACTTGTTCCTACTGCATCTATTGAGTCTGGAAGTGCACACCGTACTTCAGAGGTTTCAGCTTCCCCATCTCTGCTTGCGTATTAGTCTTACTCTTTGCGAATTTAATGGTTCCCTCTTGCCTACTTCCATTAATGAATCATTTGCGGTCATAATCTTAAAAAATGGTTATTAAAAAATTTTGCGAATAGATGGTACTCCTGGTAGACGCACAGATTTTGAAGACGGCAGCCTTTTTTGGGAAAACATCACATCACATCTTTTTTTTTTTCGTTGGTGGTCTCCAGAACCTCTCGTATTAAGATTGGTACACCAGTTAGAGTACACCCACGTGATATTTTTTGCAACAGATTCTAAAGCAGTAGATCGAACTGCCTCATGCTCATGGAATCCCACTCAATTTGGGACAACCTGCATACTTAGTCCAGCCTGTCGTATTTTTTCAAATGAAGAAGACGCACTATCCTGACATGGAAGGAGGACGAGCCTCACTGAACACGGCGAGATGCATCTTAATAAACGCGCTAAAATCCTACAGACCTTCACCCTACTCACCCCTACCCCTTCTTCTTCTTCCAGAAAAGAGAGAAAAAAAGAAAGGTGAAAGAAAACTAGCACCCGGAAGGCATCGAAACCGGCTGTAGGGTGTGCGTAGTCTAACACCCCACTTCTATGTGCTTTCACACTCTCCCTACTATCACAATTCTTTTTCAGCAGCTTTGACTGCCACGGTTGCTATTAAATTAGACGTTAGGATTCGGGACACGAATTGAGCGGGGGTAGAATGAGGAGGCAAAGCAAGGAAAAAAAGAGGAAAACTTTGTCTGGATCTACAAGAGAAAAAAAAAGATTTGTATCGCTCGACGTAGCAGGCCACGCTGCCCTCCCTTTAATTGTGATCGATTGATTCATTTGTGTTGACTTCGTCACGCCACTGGCTCACTACCGCGCATACTAAACGTGAATTACAGTTCAAGCGTCGTGTTTAGTAATTACGGAGGCCTCAGATTGAGTTTCTGTATCCCTCTAGATGTTAATATCGAATAGAAATCTGGTCAGACCGTCCCGAAACTACCGCAATTTCATTTTAGGTGGAATGGCACGCGCGTATTAATGAGATTTATCAGCGCGGCGGTTTAAAATAAGAGAGTTTCTCGTTTTGTCCTGTCCGTTTGCGCCTACTAAATATTGCGTTAATGTTGTTATTCTGATCAGGTTCCTTCCAATTGAAATAAATTTTATTTTCCTGGGTTCGGAGGGATTGTTGAATTTATTCTGCGTAAGGTATTGTTCATTGCTGTTTTTTCGGTAATCTAATCTTGGAGCCATTATAAAGAATAGTCAGAGATTTTTCTTCGAATTTTCTGTAGTGCGTTGGAGATTTATTTTCTGCTTCGGTTTGTTGTTCAGCTTTGTTTGTTTGTTGCTGAGTTTAATGCATTCTGAGGATCTCTTTTGGTTGTATGTTCCCAGAAGACCTTCAGGTTGCCTCATACCGTGGAGATTGTCCCAGTACTTTCTCTCCTATACTTCTCATTCCAGCTCCTTATTCTGCAAAAAGGTTCAGACTATGGACACGGTATTCTGGACCCCTTCCAAGCGAGATTATCTATTATTTCGCTCGTTTAGTTTGTCTAGGCACTCCCAAACCTTTTTGGAGTTGATAACATTGCACTTCAGCGCCCTGATGGCTGCTTCACTATCAGACATTATTATGATTGCTTTTCGTAGCCTTTATCGATGTTGAACTGGGTACATCTTTCAATGGCGTATATTTTTGCCTGAAAGATACTTGAGTACATCCTCAAGCTTTTGTAATATTTGCTCCTAGGCCCGTATATGCATATTCCAGTTTTGGAGCCATCAGTGTACCATTGTACCATTTGATAGCGTTACCGTTGAGTTTCGAAACGGTGTCTCTATCCCATTCACCTCTGGTACTGGTAGCTTTGTGCAAAACCTTTCCTGGACTTCAGGAGGCTGAGGCGTATGCCTAGCCAATCCCTACCCGATCATTCTGCGTGTCGTCCTTTTTGCTGTGCTCTCCACCAATATGTGAAGAGGAGCAAAGTTTACCACCACTTGAATGGCTGCTGTGGGACAAGTTCTCATTGCCCCAGTTATGCATACAAATGCTAATCCTTGCACTTGGGCAAGATTAGCCCTCGCACTGGCCTGGTTAGTTCTGGTTCTTCAAGCCACTGCTCCATAAGTGATCATTGGTCTAACTGTAGCAGTAGTTCTGAGTTGCATCCCCAATTATATCCTGCAAAGTTTCTAGACGCCATTAAGGCCTCCTTTGCCTCGTCCGTTAGTTCAAGCTCATGCTTGTTCCACGAAAGTTTATTGCCTAGAATAAGGTCTAGCTATTTCACCTCCTTCTTCCAATCTATGTTTTGTCCATCGATTCTGATGGTTTTGGGACTTGATTTCCTTTTTCTTGTGAATGCTATTAGGGTAGTCTTAGTGGGGTTTATGTTTAGACCCACTGGTTGGCACCACCATTGGATAAATTGTTAGGACAACAGAAGATGGTCTATCTCAATTGGGTATTAGAATCCCAATTAGAGATTGCAATTCAATTCAACTAGGATACCCACGGCACTGAATAAGCATTAACTAGTAGGGAAACCATTTTTCTGTCTGGATGATTCTTTCTTCTCAACCTGTATCTTTCTATCCTCTTTGGCAAACGATTTTGACGTAAAAGAACTGCTTTCAGGTGGATTACTTCAAATTTTTCAATGACCAATATAGCTACAATCTCAACCCCAACACACAGACACATGTTTTGGAGTCCCTTATCCTCATCAGTATGTAATACAAATGCCTAATCTATTAACCATTTGCCCGATAACTCATTTTATTTTATAAATTGCTTAGAAGAAGAACAGATAATTGCATATGCCACCTATCGGCCAACATCTCAAAATAACGGAACCTGGCCAGCAACACTGTACAGCAGCGCAAACGGTTGTCTGTATGTAACTATCTAACTATGTAACTAATCTAGGAATAGGTTCGGTAAGGACTATTACGTGCGAAGTTCATACTCTTTGCTTTGCAATGTTGGTCACCAATGCAACCTTAACCAATTAAATTGCATGCCAAAGGTTTTCTTTACAAGTAGTAGGAACTCTTCCACTCCTGTGATTCGTGTTAGACTAAAAAGTGGTTTGTAACCTTTCTTGGTAATCATGGTGACCTAAATATTTTCGGATTGAATTGTGTCTTCCAAATCTTAACAATAATACTTTGGACTATAGGTACTTATATTTAGATGTCGTTAAGGAGAATTTGCAAGGACTTACTAGCTGATTCCAGCCACTAGTCTTTTAGAGTTTGTACCCCAATTGCTTCCTCTGCTCAAAATCATTGTTGAACGATCTTTTGGAGCCAGTAAAACGGTTTACTTCATCGCAAGTATAAATCTCTAAAGTTTATTTCCATGGTGTTGTTTGCGCTACATTTAAACTATCATATTTTCTATCAGCTGCTGTAGTACAGCTCTTACAATTGTAAATAGTTTTGATGGCATTGCTACAGGAATTGAACAGGATGGCGCTCCTCCTCAGTTTTGTGTGTAAGTAATAGATGATGATTTAATGAAGAGAGACGGCATAAGTAGGTACGTACACTTATGGTAAGTAGAGATTCGCCACTTTCAATACATTGTTATATGGAAACTGTCCAATTTCTTCTTACCATGAGTGTACGGGCACAGTTACTCGACGTGGACACGCTGTATAAGCCCAGCCTTCAGGTCTCTCAGAGAGCGCAGGCGCCGGCAGTAGCTGGCACGGCTCCTAGCCCCATGCAACGTGGCTCCTGAGAAACCCCCAGGGAACATTTATTGGTTTTAACCTGGTTTTAGTTGGTTCTGCGCTGGTTTTGACCTTGTTGTAGTTGGTTTTGAGCAGATCGAAACCAGATCAAAAAGAATGATAAAACCAGGTCAAAACCAACTAACACCAGGTCAGAACCAGCTCAAATCCAGGTCAAAAGCCATTAAAACCAGGTAAAAACCAATTTAAACCAGGCCAAAACCAACTAAATCCAAGTTGAAACCCACTAACGCTCTATGGGGCTGCGAGTCGCGCTGCATAGGGGCTGAGGGGCCGCACTCGCTGGAGGTACTGGGCTTTATAGCGTGTCCGGTTGCCAGAGATGAGTTATCGGGAGACTGTATATAATGCCTGGCCTATACAGCGTGTCCACGTCAGTAGGTAAACAACGTCACTTCTACGCTAACCGGTTTTTTGGGTTATTTTTGAATTGGTAATTAGATCACTTTCTAATTAGGCTTTCTAATTAACGGAATTCTGCTAGAAATGTGGATATTTTGACCCTGAAATGGTTTCACTCGCATTAATTAGGTTAAAATAAAATAATAAAAAACTGAATTCTTTTCCGCAAATCAGACCTGATTTAAACAAACCTGATAATCGGGTCTGATCAGACCCTAATTAGAAAGTGATCTAATTAGCGATTAAAAAAAAACCAAAAAACCGGTTGGCGTAGAAATGACGTTGTTTACCTACTCACGTCGAGTGACTGTGCTCATGCATGCATTGTTTACCAGTAGGTAAACAATGCATAGATAGCAGTAGCTATCTATGTTGAGTTTATAGGTAATTATCTCTTAAAAAAACGTCTTGCAGCAGTACTTTTGTACGCCAAATTTCTTTGGATTTGATTTGTCATTCAAAAGTTAAAGGTGGGATAAGGACTGTCATATTGAACGCACTGTATATGTAGGTATATTGTGCTGTACTCGTATGTCTATATACTGTTTATATTCACTTTGTCGTCTGGTTTTAAACTACCAATACAACAAACACAAGAAATATGGATCATAACTTGAAGCATGAAGTACATTGCCATTAAAAAAGTTTCTACAATTTCGCAATTCGCAGTGCCATCTTTAATGATTTTTTCTGTAGCTACTTGTTGAAAAATATTCTTACAATGGTACGTTACATGTGTCAAATTTCTTTTAACTCGAAATCAATACCTAGACTAGAATATCGAATATTGGGCTAAAATATCGAATATAATATCGAATAGGGCTGGACAAAGAATCGATACGACCACAACTCACAAATTCACAAATTGAACTTTTTACTAACTCTTAAAGGATTTGTTTGGACAGTAGCCAAAGGCAACGATTATTCATTTTGCAACTATGTATTGAAATACAGTCTGTATTACTCATAAATATCTTCTACATAAACCAGTCCTTACGGCGTCAATATCGTACAGAGATAGAGTCATAAATATTATATTAAACCTGATTCATTAATACTAGTATAGGTACACAGATATATCGTTTCAACGTAACATGTACTACAGTAGAGTATACATATCTTCAAACGTTGTTGCTATTCTATTGAATTAAGCACACACGCCTCTTTACATGTATTAAACGTTAAACTGAAGCCAGCCCCCTCGTTTCGACACAGTACCCATTAAAACGTAATATATATTTGAGTCAAACCGCATAAAACTATTAATTAGTTAGTAGGCGGTGATTTACGACTACAAAGCAATTCGCAAATAAATTTAGCGCGAACGTATTAGAAATAGATATTGAATTAATTATACACAGCTGATTGTGATGTATGATGGCGCAGTTAGAAATCAATTGCACGAATCGAATTGAAAATCGTTTGTTTAATTTTTTTTCCAGGACGGCCGTTCGCTTTATTAAACTGCACGATGATGAACCAGACTTCGGATTCGCTGCAGGTCGAATGTACGGAGAACTTCGACGGCGGCCTACCGCAAACCTTCCTCATGGAGATACTCGAGATGCCGACGTTACGCTCGAAGCTGAACGTGACCAGCGATAGGACGCCGCCGCATTTCTACGCCGAAGGGTTAGAACCGGGTGCCAGTTACCGCATTATGTTGTATTCGGTGAACGCGAAGGGCAGGAGCGACCCCACCGTCATAGATGCAGTCACGTTCAAGGGCGTGGCCAAATATACAGGTCAGTTGTCGTTGTGGGAACGAATTACTGAGTACTTTCTGTTTGGCGCGCCTTAAACTTCTATTAGGGAAATGTCCTTAAGTTCGAGTTTGTTTCCAACTATTATAATCATGAAGATATTGGAAAAACGTCAATTTATAATAAGTTAGAGGGATATTATCGGATTGGTAGGGGATATTATTTTATGTAGTGTAGTTTGGTTTATTTGTACGGGCTTCAGGATTTTGAAATAGGGATTTAACTAAAACACTAGAAGTAATTTCAGAAAAACGTCAGTAAAGACGTTCTGAATGTCTTCGTCAGGCTCAACCAGTCAAAAACACAATTTTACCTCTTTGATAATCTTTATATTATGCACTGTTTCTGAGGTTTTACTCATTTCTTATCCTACTTTCTCTAAATAGAAAATATTTAATTATTTCCGAATGAATTAGATTCGAAGAACAAATAGGTTGCACACAGGGATACATTACAGAATAGTGTCTTATAATTTGTAATACTAACCTTTATTAATAAAGCATCAGAAAAAGAAATGGTCGTTTATGTGATTACTTGTACCCATGAAACTAGTTTACTTCGCTAAAGGGTTTTGTCCATTTATTAAAGAAGTACAAATTGTACAGTGGGTTGACACAATTTAGAAACTCATTCTTGCCAAAATTTTGAAATAATTTGTTGCAGTTATGGTAGAATCCCAAAGAGTTGTAATGAAAAAAAAACAAAAACCCCTGATTCCTACGAAAAAAAAAAAACAGGTCGAAATGAATAAAATCTGTAGTAAATGTGTGACCTTAGACCTTATAAATAGAATGATTGTGAAAAGACCACATGTGCACATTCATAGAGCAGCAAAGCTGCTTCGTAAACAGATGCATTCATAGAGTACAATAAGCATTTATTTACATATCATTCAACTTAATCAAAATTTCTTTATGGCTATCAGAAATTTTTGCAGCATCCCTTTTTTTTCCTGTACACACGTGTCAGGCCCGGATCCAACAAATTTATTTAACAAAATTTGGTAATTATTAAAGGAAACTGTTTATTTTTCCGCCACTATTCATTTGACATCCTGTATACCAGTGCGCCCCAGCCCATGATTGGTTCGTCAGTTATTAATATTTCCCAATCTGTACGCTCGCATTCTTGTCTCTCCCATGATAAAAATATCAAAGGGAGATATATTTAGCATGGGCGCCATAGCAGCTCCTGGGGCGGTCTTAATAGATTTAGTTACACATAGGCAAGCCGGTCGCGGAATTCTCGACAGATCAGCTTCTGTTCAACTTTTGGCCACCAAACCAGGCAGTATTAAGTTGTCATGGATCTTACTACCGTAGTATACAACCTGTCGGCCATATACGGTGTGAGTCCCCATTCCTTTTAAGCAACTGTTCCACGGATTGTTATTATCACCCTGTTACACTTGTCAGTCATTTTCTTCAAATGTGTGTTCCAATTCAGTTTAGAACCCAAGTGCAGAATCTTAGTCTTTCGAGGAATCGGTGTAACTACATTGCATACAGTCGATGCTCTTACGCTATTCAAATTCCTTCTTCTGGTGAAGGGCACAAGTGCAGTTTTCGCAGGGTTTACTTCAAGGTTCTTCTTTTGCACCACCCTTCTACCTTCTTCAATGCTCTTTGTATGAATTCACAGATTATGTTGCTGGCTTTACTAGGATGAATATCACAATGTCATAATTTGCATTATTTAGCAGAACAAGCAGTTTTGTCCTAATTGGTATTACCAACGAAATAACTAAAAATATATCGCGATATAAAGGTAGATTAAGAAACATGTCTTCTAGTCTCTGTAAAAATTTAAACAGAAATGCAATTTTAAAAGAAATAAAAAGCTTTATAGCAAAATACTGCTAACCGCTCTTGGGAAATGGAGTCGTTGCCCCAGTAAGTTAGGAAAATAACAATGTTCTTAGCACCTGTTGCTGAAAATTAATTTCTTCAGTGTTATTGATTTTTTACTAAATATCTTTTGGTTTGTGATCTTGTGTTAATCAATGCACAAAGCTAAAGTGAAAAGAAATTGCACCAGTTTCATTTACTTTTTGAGCAAAATAAATTGGAGCACGCACAAGAACTACAATAACTTATAAACCAGGGCAATTTAGTCGGCCAGAGATCTTCTGTGGTATAACTAAAAGGCACGTTAGAACCTATTGCCAACAGTAAGAGACCGGACAAGAAACTTCAGACTGGAGCAACACTGCTGCAACCAAAGAAACTTAAAACTTTTTCAGCGAGAAGACGAAAGGCTTGTGGATCTCACCAGGAGAGATGTTAGCACTATTAAGACTTTATTTAGCGTCTATTTCCTTCAGGTTCTCGTTGAGGTATTACCCTATGAAGAGAAGCAAAGTGGACAAATATGATAACAAATGAAATTTTCCATTGTAATTTCTCAGGATGTCGCAAGTGTTCTAGAAAGAATGTTATCGGAGATTTTTTGAGCAAATTAATTTTTTGAACAGCTAATTTGTGTGTATTTTCTATTTCATTATACTCTCCCGCCATTAAGTAGCATTAATTCATTGATTTCTTTAATTTATTTTTCTATTTGCTACAAATGGTGCAAATACTTCGAATTCCTTCGTCTTCTGAAATTTTGAAATCTATTAATGAATGACCATCAAGATTACTGGATTCTTTTTGAGTTTGCTAATTGAATTTAAGCATAATACATGTATATGATTTCATTTTTACATTGATTGCCATCAATCTACCTTTGACGAATGTTAGACGAAAACATGGATTCCAAAATGATTTTAATTCGAATATTGTTGTTCCAATTTGAGTTTTTTGACCGTGAGATATGCTGCTAGAATGATAATGGATGGTTCTGTTGATAACTTAACATTTTTCCTATACGAATTAAGCGCATGGTCCAGGAATGGATTTGAGGATTTACTTCCTTCAATTTTTGCGGAGATGAAATGAGTTTGCGTTCCAATACATCTTAGAAAGGCTTTACGTCTGATGTTTGAGGCCAACAATACTCTTCTTCTACAGACATCCATTTCCAATCTTCCCAAATAAAGCGCATGGTCCATGCATAAATTTGAGGATTCGCTTCCTTCAATTTTTGCGGAGATGATGTGTGGCGTAACGTTCCAGTATATCGTAAAAAGGTTTTACATCTAATGTTTGACATGAATACTCTTTTTCTTCTATAGACATCCATGTCAGACCTTCCCACAATTGGTCATAATTAGGTGCATCTTTATGTAAACCAACTCGAGAAATTTTGTATCTGTAGCACCATTTACTGCATATATTTTCAAATTGCGAGCAAGCGTATTAATCCATGCTAATGTAATTTTCAAATCCGTTTATCGAATAATAGACTTCTTCAAAGTCTTGGCGGCTGAGGTATATAGAATGGCTGACAAAGTTTTGGCTGAAAATTCTCACCATTACTTGCATATGCCCATCTTTGGTATTGAAAGTTTTCCAGTGATAGCGATGGTTTATTTGGATTCAAATAAGTACAAACCAATTAGTTTTTATTAATTAAAATTTAGGACGAAAATACTGTTACAAACAATACCAGTGAACAAAAAATTCCACAGGAATATTACATATCTGGACATGCCTTGGAAAACGCGGTAAGTCCATTCCAATTCTAGTATAGACTAAGCCATTTTCTCATTCACAAACTCAGCTGCTTTCTTCATCACAATACTAATCCTTATCTGGAATTAACACAGTAATGGAATCAACTGAAGTAAAGTTAAAATAGAAAGCTAAAGAGTAGAAACCACCGCTACCCATATAATCTGCTTCTAAAAGAAAACTCCATTCTCAGTAATTTTTAAATTTATTAAATTTCCAAAGGCTTCTAAAACCAAATTGGAAAAAAAGCGGCCGATCATATTTCCATCTACAAACCCCGTAATTTACGATCATTCTCGCAAAATCTTCCTCGAATCTAGCGTAATTTCGTGTTCCCATTGAAAGATCTGCATACAACTGGTGCTCAGGTATAGAAAAGGACGGGTTTAA
>SMLS01062787.1:0-16627 GCA_004785975.1 Popillia japonica | reverse complement strand
TGGGCGTTCCGTTTAAAAAAAAAAAGTTGGACGTATTGCCGATTAAACTGGAAGTGAAAAAAATATAAACTGTATTGCATAAAATGCATTTATATTAACTATACCCCCATACCAAATTTCAGAAATCATAATTTTCAAATAACAAAGTTATTCGACCGTTCCGAGACTTTTCACCAACGCTGTATATACTTATTGGGTAGTTACATAACACTTTTGGAATAGTTGTATAGTTAGAATAGTTAGTTCTCATGCCACGTTAAGCTCGCACTTCTCTTTTCGCTTCAGCTTTCGGCTTCATAAGAAAGAAATGAAGTTTTGATTGTGGTAAATATTTATAAAATACAGCTAGAAGCAGCAATAATACTTAATGATATACTTCCCAATAAAAATATCAGTCCACAATTAAAATTTATTATTATACATATGGAAGAACACTTCCATATTTAATTTAATTTAAATATACAACACATTTATTTAAAAAAATAAGTCCACAATAATTTTAACTTGTATTTTATTATTTGCATTATACATATTTGTAGTATAAATCGTCGCCCTTCAACAAGGAAAACACACGCTGGGATAAATTGTATGTTTCTGATAAAGAAACCTTAACGCTTCCGATGATGTTGCAGGCAGGATATTTCGAATACGACGAATTGCTAGAATTAGACGCCTAAGTACTGAGTATGAGATATAAGAATAGAAGTTTCGCCATGACTATCATTTTACCCAATAACTGAACAGGAATTAATGATTTAGAAAAGAAATTATCAAAATATAATCTAAATATGTTGCAATCTAAGGGAATGAAGCAGAAAGTATTGTTGACCCTCCCTAAATTCCGAATCGAAACTACTTTGCAACTTGTAGATCCTTGAAAAAGGTTAGTTGCCGGTTGACTAGTCCCTACTATACTCAAACTACAAAATGATTTTATATTTTAAATACATAATTCTACAGTTCTTCAAGAGAATCACTGGCACTCTCCATATCACTGTTGCTATGTCATTTCCAAACGAAATAGTAAATGCAGAGAATATCAAACAAAGAGAATTTGCACTCCTTGTCGGCGCTTTTGATCTTTTTAAGACAGATTCAGTGACCTTCAGGCTATTCACGCCATTTTGTGTGGAAAAAACGCATGGTCGGATTGAGAAAAAATTATATACATTGACAGGGTGTATTGACTGAAAATTAGATGCCCTTGATAAGTATAGATAATATTAAGCTGTTTCAAAATAGCAACTGCGTAAAATAAACCAAACTCATTTTATATTATTAGACTTCAGTCAACATAAGTCAATAACAGAAGTCAATAACACCTGATAGCCAGTAATGAACAACGCTCGAATCACTACCGTGAAGTATTTTTCTTCCAAAGAAGATGGCGAATTACGATGCGCACTAAAGATGCGCGTACTTTTCCGCCAAGAGGAGTGCAAATTCTGGTGGTAAATGGCTCCACATCATCTATTGAGCCATCTAACTTGCATACTTTACCTTCTTCTTTAATCACATATTTTACGCATTTTGTCCGCATTTCTGAGGTTACATTTGTAATTGCGAATAACAAAAGGTCTTCGACTTCAGCTAATTTGAAGTTTTTATTTTTTGCAGCTACTTCATTTTTTATTTGCGCCCAAATTAATTCAATAGGATTCAATTCAGAATAGTATGTTGGTAATCTAAGTACAATTCTATTACACTGTTTTGCCAATTCGTCCACTGCGCGTATACATTGAAACCTTCTTTGTGACGATTTATTATTTCCAACAACTCTAATCGCACCGAAGAGGAAGAGGGATCAAACGGTATTTGTTTTTGAAGCAACAACGTTTGCATTTTCGCTTTTGTGTTAAAGTTGTTGGTATTTTTCACTTTTTCTGCTATGGTAAAATGCATTATCCACTAAAATAACACTATTATCAGGTAATTTCTTCAAAATATTATTAAACCACTCCTTGAAACAAGAACAGATACCTAGCAGGTAAATTGCAGGTAGAAAGATTCGCAAGAAATGTAAAGTGATATATTATAATTTCATTTACAATAGTTGGATTTACTTTTTATATTAAGAAGTTATGCTGACTAGAATTCTTAACTAGATTTCGTAAGCGCAAGCTGTTTCTTTGGCAAAACTAAATATTGTTTGTTATTATACATAGAATAGATAAAACATGTATGTTTTACACATGTAAATTTTGAATAGTATGCTTTTTAATATAATAACACGATTCTATTTATAGAAAAACGAATTCTTTCCGATGCCTTATTAAGAAACGATTTAAATGAAGTAGCAGTTTAAAGAAATTTATATTTTTTAATATTTACGCAATCGCAAAAAAATGAATTTAGTTTTAATTTATTAAAACATAGGCATAATAAATGTATTTTTCTAATCATTATGTGCATAGATAAGCAGAGTGCAGATATTTTTCTACTTTTAGGTCAATTCAAACACTATTAATTCGATTAGCGATCATTTATTCCAGAACCTTTATAATTTAGTATGTAGGTATTCGTTACAACTTCGTCAGTGGAAGAAATTGACATTTAATTCGTGTCAAATAATTGTAATCTATTTTTGCTTTTACTACTATATCTATTTTTATAATTGTGTTTTGTGTATGTGATTGTACTGAATTTTGAGTAATATACTCTACATTACCAATTAATTCGTCTAATGAAATATTATATATTTATTACCTATTATAAAATGATAATTAACTTAGTTCAGAAGTGTTAATTGTTATTTTACATGTTATGTGTTACAATTCTATATACATATTATCTATTTACCTATATTAAATTCTTAATCTCTCTATAAATACTGTAAGTGCAGTAATTATTGAAAGGATTAAAACTTCTTAAGAAAGCTAATGGTATAAATGTATATATGGTACATATGTATGTACATATACACAGTGAGTCGTTAAGAATGGGAAATCTGGAAACTGGGAATAGTAGAGCCTAAAATATGAGGATTGACCGCGGCATGCCTTATACAAATATTGCTCGTTTAAAAGATACAGGGTGTTCAAGTTAATAATTTCATTTCTAAATTTTCCAATAACTCAGCAAGTTTTTATAGAATCAACTTGAAAATTGGTATTATTATGTTTTTCAGCGTGACGAAAAGAATTTGACATCAATCTTAACATAGGTGGCGCTGATTACACACTGCTGAATAGATAAATCGATGCTTATCTTTTGTGCGTGTAGAATCACATAAACTGAATCGAAAATTTGAAAGAGCAACCTTTTTTCCATGAAAAATAGATACTTGTTTGATGTTGTTATCTTGATCCGTTTTCGAGATATTTGCCTTCTAAAGTTTCAATGCAGTTCGGCCTACTAATACAATTTTTGATTTTTAAATACGAAGCTCAGGTAAATAATAAATAATAACAAGAAATAATGCATAGGTACACACTAAATCATAGATTGTTAGTAGAGTTTTTTAATAGGCCTTACGGCCACATAGTGTTCGCAAGAGGAAGTTATAACGTCTCTAGAGTGTTCATAGTAAAAAAATAACAAACATGAAAATAATGACTTCTAAAATTAATTTGTCAAAAAGGTAGCATGTTGATACAACTGTCATATGTAATGCAAGCGCCCACGTATTACACCGGTGAATAATTTATTTAGAGCAACTGCTCGAAATGTCCATCACCCACTTCAATGCATTTTTCTATTCGTTTTCTTAGAGATCTTCTAATGTTAAAAAACAGCCCTGCATATTTCTGATTACATTAGCAGCTTCTTGAAGTTTTTGAAGCAACTCTTCACGGGAATCAACTCTTTCCTTGTAGACTATATCCTTCAAACTAGACCAAACAGAGAAATCTAGGGGGTTAAAATCTGGACTTCTAGGTGGCCAAGGAAATGCACTTCCACGACCAACCATCGATGTGGAAACTGTTCGTTCAGATAATTGCGCACAGGCAGAGAAAACGTGGTGGCGCTCCATCGTGCATAAACCACATGTTTTGTCTTAGTTCAAGTGGTACATCTTCTAGTAGTTCATTTAAATTTTGTTCAAGAAAATCTAAAGTATAGTTGACCATTCAGATTCGGTGAGAATACAAAGGGACCAATACAACAATCAGATATCATCCCACACCAAATGTTTATCTTGAACTCATGCTGGAAATGTCTTTCCCTTATGGCATGTGGATTCTCAGAATCCCACAAATGATTATGCCTCCAGTTGAAAACTCCCCGTCTAGTAAACATTGCTTCATCGGCGAAGAGAACTTTGTCAAGAAAATTTCGGTCCTCGTTCTGTTTTGTCTGTAAAAACTGCGAAAATCATAGACGTGCCGCAGGAGGTAATAAATTCTGCACGGGAGTGAAATGATAAGGGTACAGTTTCTCTTTTCATAAGATTCTATTGATAGACGTTTGACTTATTCCTGTCGCTGCACTTAAACGGCGACTATTTACGCCTTGGTTTTCGGTAAAACGAACTAGAACTTCCTCCTCTTGTTCTACCGAGATTGTTTTTGGAGCACCATTATGACGCTTAGGACGAAGACACCCAGTTTCTGCGATTATAAAGATTTTTAAAAAGTTTATGATTTGGTTGTCTTCGATTTGTATATAATTCTAAATATCTTCGGGATGCAGCAAGTGCATTAAAATCTGTTTGAGCTAAACCACAAACTATATCTCGCATTTCACTATTAGAAAAGTCATTATGCCGTGGCATTTTTTTTACTACTTATTCTAGTACAAATAAAACAAAAAAACATAAAGCTACTTGCTTAGTACTATACTCTTTGACGCAAGCTTAACAAGCATAAATAATGATAGCTGTCAGATGCATTTAAGCCAACTTAGTATTTTCAGAAGAATAAGCCAACTTTGTATTTGAAGGACTAAAAATTGTATTAGTAGGCCGAACTGCATTGAAACTTTAAAAGGCAAATATCTCGAAAACGGATCAAGATATCAACATCAAACAAGTATGTATTTTTCATGTAAAAAAGGTTGCTCTTTCAAATTTTCGATTCAGTTTATGTGATTCTACACACAGAAAAAAGATAAGCATCGATTTATCTGTTCAGCAGTGTGTAATCAGCGCCACCTATGAGCAACGTTAAAATTGATGTCAAATTCTTATTCGTCATGCTGAAAAACATAATAATACCAATTTTCAAGTTGATTCTATAAAATCTTGCTGAGTTATTGGAAAATTTAGAAATGAAATTACTAACTTGAACACTCTGTAGTTCTTAAACGAGCAACATTTGTATAAGGCATGCCGCGGTCAATCCTCATATTTTAGGCTCTACTATTCCCAGTTTCCAGATTTCCCATTCTTAACGACTCACTGTGTATTGTATATCTTTAAGACATATTATATAGTTTGTGTTGTTTCAATGAAAACATTAAGCGAATGCTAAGGAAATAATATTAAAGTTTCTAATTTTTGTAATTATTATTTAAACAATATTTTGCACGATAAAATAATGACTAATTTATAATAAACTTTTTTCTTTTATTAATTTATCTACGTTCTACCTGAATTCAGTATCATCATATTAATTTCCAATATATTCACAATTCGCTAAATTTAAATTCTTTTAAATCCTCGCTACTCTTTGGCCTGCGGCTATACGGCTTATTGCAGTTGCCCAGTTATGTTTACGTCAATAACAATTCAGAACGTAAAGCCCACAATAGGCGCATTTTATTCCAGTTTGATGCATTACATTTGCCCTCGATAGTACATAAGTCTAGTCGGTATTCCAGTTTTCGAGAATACAGCGATATATTTTTTGGAAATTTGTATTCCAACCGATCTACCATCCGCTGTTGGGAGTAAGGTACTTAACAAAACAGCATTATAAACGACGAAATGGTGCTGTATCAAGCGTATTTAACACAATTAGTTACACTAAATTAAATTTTTCCTTTTGAGTCATTTCTGTCGTTGAGTAATATAATGTTACGTATGGGAATATACAGTGTGGTCATAAAGTTTGGAACCAAGCTTATAACCGCATTATTTTACATTTTTAGGAAAAACGCTCGGACACGTAAATTTTCTTTTTTAAAACGCCATGTTTTGACATACAATTTTTTCTATTACGTCATTGGTTTTTAGAGTGATGACGTTATCAACCCTTTTTTTAAAGGGCAACCATATTATTTTTTTTATCGTTTTTGGTAGATCTCTATGTCCTCCAAATAGTGATATTAAACAATTGGTATGTTGCATCACAATTTTTTTTTAAGTAATATAAATTTAGAAAAAAATAAGAAAATTTTATTTTTGTACAAAATTAAAATTAAATAAAAAAAAATACATCTGAACTTAAATTTATTGTAACAGTTAACGTAAATTTTTAAAAATGGACCCCACCAACCAACTGACACTGTCCCAGCCGAGTGTAAACACTTCGTAAACTCGCCTCAATTATGTCTGGGGATATTTGTGTAATTTCTACGCGAATTCGTTGTTTTAAATCTTCTAAATTGTTCGGTTTGTTAAAATACACTTTCGATTTCAAATAACCCCACAAAAAAAGTCTAAAGTTTTTTCACACTTCTGTCTTGTGTGAGGACTTAAATATTCTTCTTGAACAAAGCG
Source organism: Popillia japonica (assembly GCA_004785975.1). NCBI lineage: Eukaryota > Metazoa > Arthropoda > Insecta > Coleoptera > Scarabaeidae > Popillia > Popillia japonica. Next base: position 10,026 of record SMLS01062787.1, on the reverse strand, counting down.
GATCGTAAAAAGCACATGTACAAATTATGTACAACAATAATATTTTGAACTTGTTTCTATGGCGACAACATTGTTGAATTATTTACTTCTATTTTTGACGTTAAATTTGTTAGACATTGTTCATTTTCGCTAATATAAAAAATGGCACATTTATCTGAGCGAGAAAGAATCGAAATTTTAATTATGGTTGGGTATGGGGACAGACAAAGAACACATGCAGAAGCATGCGAATTATTTAACCATGAACATCCTGATAGACCTCCAATTGCCAGGTCTACGGTGACAAAACTAGTTGGAAAGTTTACCGAAACTGGATCCGTAAAAGATCGACCACGGCAAGGTAGACCTCAAGTAGGAGAAGATGTGAAATTAAATGTGCTTCTAGAAGCAGAAGAAAGGCATCATGTTTCCACCAGACAACTTGCGTTAGCCAATCAGGTGGCTCACTCATTTGTCGTCAACTTATTTAAAAAAGAACACTATTATCCTTACAAAGTTCAACTTGTACAGGAATTACATGAGGATGACGAAGATCGTCGACTGCAATTCTGTGAAGACGTAATGTTACGTTGTGACCAATATGCAAATTTCTTGGAAAACATTGTCTTCTCTGATGAAGCTACGTTCTGCCTAAATGGATCTGTTCACCGCCATAATTGCAGATATTGGTCGCAGACCAATCCGCATTGGACTCAAGCGTGTCATACTCAGCGCAGAGGAAAAGTTAACGTATGGGTTGGAATGATTGGACGACGCATTTTAGGACCATATTTTTTTGAAGAAAATTTGACTGCTATGCAATATTTAGAATTTTTGAGATTTGAACTGGTTCCAGCGCTCGCTGTTATTTTCCCAAATCACGAGGATGGTGATGTACCCCATCCAAATATTTGGTTTCAACAAGATGGGGCACCTCCCCATTATGGTGTAGAGCTGCGCCACTATCTTGACGAAATATTTCCTAATAAATGGATTGGACGAAGAGGCGCAATAGAATGGCCACCTCGTTCTCCTGGCCTGACTCCGTTAGACTTTTTTTGTGGGATTATGAAATCGAAAGTGTATTTTAACAAACCGAACAATTTAGAAGATTTAAAACAACAATTCGCGTAGAAATTGCACAAATATCCACAGACATAATTGAGGCGAGCTGGGACAGTGTCAGTTGATTGGTGCGGTCCATTTTGAAAATTTACGTTAACTGTTACAATAAATTTAAGTTCAGATGTATTTTTTTTAATTTAATTTTAATTTTGTACAAAAATAAAATTTTCTTATTTTTTTCTAAATTTATATTATTTAAAAAAAATTGTGTTGCAACATACCAATTGTTTTATATCACTATTTGGAAGATATAGAGATCTACCAAAAACGATAAAAAAATAATATGGTTGCCATTTAAAAAAAGGGCTGATAACGTCATGACTCTAAAAACCAATGACGTCATAGAAAAAAATTGTATGTAAAAAGATGGCGTTTTAAAAAAGAAAACTTACCTATCCGAGAGTTTTTCCTAAAAATGTAAAATAATGCGGTTATAAGCTTGCTTCCAAACTTTATGACCACACTATATGTATTAGTAATGTCAAAATGAAAAGTAATCACTTGACAGATGGATATAAAGTTATTTCTATTTTATGGCAAACTCGCGTATCGTTTGTCTTGGATTATATTATTATTTGACTTGTAACTGGCTTTAGAACCATTACATTTGATTAAAACTTCACTGCTTACAATTTAGACAACCAAGTAATAATACGAAATTAACAGCAAGTGAAATTTATTTAAAACACTTATGTTTACATAAATCCATATAAGTGAGTACAAATGTGACAATTTTTGTCCTATTCGTAAGTTGGCGATAAAACTTTTCCGATAAATAATATTGTGCCAGGTTTTGCAGTTTCAGATATATAAAACATAAAAGGATGATCTGCATTGAAAACAAGTGTATTTATTGACGCCGATATCCCAACAGCTTGTATGGCTACAAAAGATTAATCGTACTTTGAAGTGTTTTAATACTCGTAGTATATCATACCAGTAGATGCAGCTGCTTCCGCACCTTCCTCATTCACTTCTATAAACGCTTTTTGGATAACTCTCTGAATAAATAAATTTGATGGACCTTCGATCATATTCGATAAATTCGCTGAATTGGTGAATATATTTTGTAGTCCTATCTATGTAGTATGTTAGAAGAATACAAATTAGTAAAAGTCTTATAGTCGTGTAAATGGGGATTAATCAATCAGTAACTAACCTCTATCAATGGATCTTCCAGGTTGAAAGTGCTTTCGATCTTGAATTTAGGTAGGCTCAGCCATACTTTTCCCTTGCTTTGCGCAAGCTTCAAAGTATTGAGATTGATATGCGATAATTTCTTTTCCAAAACAGCAATTCCCGTTCTGCTATTGGGTAAAATGATCGTCATGGCGAAACGTTTGTTCTCATATTTTATCCTCAGTATTCTGGCGTCTAATTCTACAAACTCTCCGTAATCGAAATATGCGGCCTGGTACATCATCGGATGCATAATGAATTCGGTATCAGAAGTATAAAATTTAGCCGTACGAGTGACGTCCTTGGGGAAAGGTAACGACCATTTGCCTTTGAAGTAGATCGCGTTTAAGAGGACGGCTCGCGTATCCGAATCGAGATCATCAGGTTTAAACATTTTATCGATTTTATTATGCGTTTTTTCCTTTACCCACTCGTTAATCTTTTCGGCAGCTGCAACACTTTGACCAAAATCTATGGTTTCTGCGTCGGCGTCGAAATAATTTTCAGTTACTAAACGGAAACTCCTTTTCAATTTATAACCACTTTGTAAATATATCTTATTTGCTATTCTTAACGTGACATTTTTGGCCGAATTTAAGGTATCCATGATGGTTTTATATTCGTAAGCCGTTGGCTCTACGTCTGGTAAGAAGAGAGCATTTCGAATCGTTGCTGTTGTTAGGCCACCTGATCCTTCATAAAGTAAGGACAGCGCAGAATGCACACTGAATGGTGAGAAGATCAAATTTTTATCTTCTGAAATCGCGTTATACAGGATAGGACTTATACGATTTATGCTAGAAGGGACGTCTTCCGCACAGATTATCGTAATTGTTGCTGTGATGAACAATGACGTATAAACTGAAACAAAATCTGCTTTTAGACTGTAGCATACTGGTGATGCTTACTTTTGATGTTTTGTGGGTAAAAGGATACAGTACGACAGTACTGAACGTTCCCCCTCTGGATATCATTCGTTGAGAAGATGTGTTACATTCAATTCGTACAGATTGCCTCCGATTAAATAGACAGTTTCTAAAAAAAGAAAGAGCAGTATCGCAAAAACCTAGCCCAATAAGGTTAGAAGAACCTCATGGTTAACACTGTCGAACGCCTTGCTGTAATCCAGTAATATAAGGCACGATATCAGACCGTTATCAGTTGCACCAAAAATATCACCTAGATCCTTCAGGAGAGCAGTTTCACAAGCGTGTACCCGCGGCTAAAGCCAGATTGAGTAGAAGGTAAGATGTTGTTAGTGGTAATAAAATCAGCCAGTTGAACAGCTACCATACTATCCTTTCCAGGATCTTGGAGAGCACGGGTAAGAAACTCATCAGTCTGATATCACCAAAATCTTGAGGTGATGCCACCTTCGGCAAAGGACGAATTATAGCATACTTCCAGCCATCAGGAAATACACCTTCAGTCAAACAGCTATTAAGGATTTGCGCTAAATATGCAACAATGGTAAGACAGCAAAACTGAATCATTTGTAACGAAATACCATCACAACCAAAAGCAGTGCGCTTCATGTGAAGTATATTAACTATATCATAGTCAGAAACAGATTGGAAAGCAAAAGTAGAACGGGGTGAATTAGTTTTTAGATTTTTGTAGAAATTAATCAAGTCAGCATCCGAATGATAACTAAGGAACGGCAGAGATACTGGAGAAGTGAAAGGAATACAGGAAAGGATACAGGAAAGGAAGAAGCGCGATTGAGCAAGTATGGGTGCTAAACTATGTGATAGAGCGGGAGATTGCGAAGTCAGGGGGTAAGGTGTATGCACTGTTTTTGGATTTGGAAGCGGCGTACGATTCAGTGGACAGAAGGTTGCTGATGGAGTGTTTGGAGCGGGGTGGTATATCTCAGAGAAATAGGGCGAACGTGGAGAACGACCAAGAGTGCGGTGAGATGTGGTGAGCAAATGAGTGAGTGGTTTGAAACAAGAAAAGGGTTGCCCCGTAAGTCCAATCTTGTTTAACATGTATGTGGCGAGAATGGAAGAGATGTTGCGGCTAGGCCAGGATGGAGGGGTGGTGTTAGGAAGGGAGAAAGTGTGGTGTCTGGCGTACGCGGACGATGTAGTGTGTGTGGCGAAGACGGTGGGAGAGATGAAAGGTATGATTGGCAGGTTGGAGAGGTTCTTTGAGAGAAGAGATTTACGTGTGAATGTGGGGAAGACAAAGTTGATGGTGTTCAAGAAAGGAGGAAGGAAAACGATGGAGGAACAGTTTGAATGGAAGGAAGAACAGATAGAGAGAGTGAGAACGTTTAGATATCTAGGATACATGATGTGTGAGACGAACGGGACGAATGAGCATGGGAAGTATGTTTGTAAAAAGGCAAAAATGGCTGTGGCGAAGATTTGGGAGACATGGGGAGCGAGAATGAGAGATTCGTTTAAATCAAGAATGGTGGAATTAGAGGCATGTGTTAAAAGTATATTACTGTATGGAAGTGAGATATGGGGGGTGAGTGAGGAGAAGGACAGCAATTAAGGAGTGCAATTAATGTATGTCAAGACGTATTTGGGTGTAGAAAGGTCGACCCCGGATTGTATTGTGTTGCAAGAGAGTCATAAAGAGAAGGTGACGGTGAATGCGGTGAACAGAGTAGTAAGGTTTGAGCGCAAGCTGTATGGAAGGTAGGAAACTAAAGATGGGGAGAAAGAAGGAGGAAGATGTTTGAGGCGGGTGGGTGGTCAATGGAGTGTATGATGGAATACAGAAGTAGGGGAATGTATATTGAAGAATTAGTGGTGGGTAGAATGCGTGATATAGGTATGCAAGAGAGACAATGTGCCTTTTGCGAAAACGCGATATAATAGAAAGTATGAATGAATACAGATTATAGGCGGACTACCAGAGTATCTGAGAGGCGAGATGAATGGAGAAGAGCAAAGAATGATAGCACGTTTCCGATGTGGGAGTGAGGAAGGGGATGGTAAATACTGAAGAAGGGAGGATGACAGGGTATGTGTTTTATGTAAGAATGGAAGGGACAACTGGCAGCACTGGGTGAGTGAATGTGGGGCGTTGTGGTGGAGTGATGAAGAGAGAATGGAAGCGAGTAATTGGAGACGATGTTTGAACGAGAAAGGCGATGGGAGGAGGTTTATGCGAGAGATTGTGAATGGAAAGAGACTGTGCAGGAGCACGAGGATAGAGTGATTGAGAGGGGAGGGGGGAGGTATTTGGTTTCGTTTGGCTTATGTTTGGATTCCGGTCACTTGCTTTGATTTGATTTTTTTTTATTTGTGTCGTAGTGGATTAATTTACTGGAGAAGTGACCATTCAGTTTATTCGGATCATTCAGGTGAAGAGGGAGCTTCAATGGGCGTTTATAAGCTATCCCTTAAGGCAGCTAAATGAGTCCAAAACGTTTGCTATTATTAGTGCTTGCAATACTAATAAACTATGTTTTCTTTTCAAGCCTAAGTGTACCTGTGGTAAAGTTTGCCTAGACTGTCTAAATTTGGCTTTAGCCCTATCTCTGAGAGTCATCATAAGCCTCAAATTTTCTGTCAGCCATGGTGCAGGGGGTTTAGTAAATCTGCGAGTCATTAGAGGGACATGACCATTAAACAACGCACGAATGCTTGTCATCAGAAAATCTAGCTTGAGATTCGTTGCCAAGGAATGGACTCTAACTCTCGGTTAAATAAATTCAAATTGACCGATTTAAAGTTCCTATAGACGTGAGTAGAAGGCGGAGATCTTGACCGTTACACTTGTAACTGAAAAATTATAAATTCATGGTCGGAAAACGGACAGTCCAAGGTACCAGACGCAGTAATCATTGTGACTTCAGAGACAAACAAGAGGTCAATGAGGCTGTGTAAGTTCAAGGAAATTCTAGTGGGTTCGGATATAAACTGACTAAAGCCCAGGAAATCAAAAAAACGCTCAAGTATGTTGTTGCAGTAGGTATCACTAATTTTGAGATAATCTATAATGAAATCCCCACAACAAACAATTCTGTCGCAAATAGGAATTATATTGACTATAGTGTCCTCTAACGACTCAACGAAGTTCTTATAATAAAGATTGGGAGGTTTATAGACACAGCCCATTGCAATTTTGTAGTTGTTGACTGTAAATAATAAAAACAATTGTTCGATATCTACATCAGTGTCAATAACACTAAATCCAATACTATCCCTAGGATAGACCGTCACCCCCAGTTCATGCCGTGTTGAACTTGTCCATTACGGTTTCCATTAGCTCGATGTTCTTCTCTAATTAGAAGTTTTGGACTTTTCAGTTTACTTTTCCTTCTATAAATTTCATTTTTAATATTCCTATTGACAAATTTTACCAACAGCGACTTCGAACGATTTTCTTCTTTTCCCAATCTGTGACTGCATTAAATCATTTCCTTCTTAATTTCAAGTTGCAATTTATCTTTTCAAAATCGAATCACCGTGTCGTCCGTGCTCTCGTTGGAAACCAGCTACAAACCATATATTCTCAACGAATTCCTTCGCGAATACTGCTCTAACGAATCGATTGTTTTGTAGGCTTGGTCTAGTTTCTCTTCCAATTGGCTTACGTTTTTTTTGGTATGCATTGGTTATTTGCAAACCAGAGATTTAAAGTAGAATTTGTTAGTAACAAGATTATAAGCAATAATATTATTATGTCACAATTTCAGTTGCGTTATGTGATGACAATACACATATGTATATCTGTATAAATAGCTATATCTAATATAAATAAAATACTTCTAGTATATATATGTATACATACTCACATAACTTCATGTTTCTAAAATAATTGCAAACTCTGTATTTATTCTTATATGCTGCACTACGGAATTCTACTTAAAACAAAGGTGTTAATGCAGCAAATGTACACTTTCAATTAAATCATTTATATGCCAGATATGTGTACCTATATAGTGCTCAGTGTGAGAGATGGAAGTGGGGACTTATCGGTGATTTGTATATTGGATTCTTTCTATACGTTGAGGGCTTCACAATATTTTGATACTATTTTTAAAAACACTGAATAAAAACAAAATTCTCAGGTTTCAATTTTGGGTCCGGTGAGCTCTCTTAATCTCAGGGGTGTTCACGGGTTTTAAATACTTGATATTATCAAATAAATTAATCAACATGAAAATCACTTCTCTCAATAAGACACAATTTAATTCATACACAATTTTATTATAATACACAGAAAAATTTAATAATAAAACAAATATTGATTTAGATAAATAGGCAATATTAATTGGTTCGATTAAAAATAAAAAAAATGTACTTAAATCTAATAAATAATTCTTTAAATTTAACAAAACTTATTATTGGTGACCTCTGTTGTAGCATTAACAAAAATTTAACCTTAAAATAGAAAACTAACTTATCGGCCGTGTGATTGGTTTCAATTAATATAATTCAAGGTCAACTTAAATGATTGTGATTGGCGTCGGTTTTAGATAATTTAAGTAGTACTATTTTGTTATGAAATTTACTTCTATAATTCTCGAATCGATTTTTGAAATAAGTAAATTAGTGAAATAAAATAACGAAATGCAACAATTAATGGATAGGAAATTCTAACCTTACTTCTTAGGAGCGACCTATATCAGGAATTACAGCCTTGGAAAATGGTAAATCAGGATATATTGGTCAGTTCTAGTTCTTGGAAAAATAAAGTAATGATTAATAATCTATTCAATATAAAATAATTTCAGATACAAAACAAACAAATTTGTTGGCGTCCTTTTTAGAAGAAAGAATTACACAACCAGTTAACTCGTTGACGATCTAAAACTATCTCTATAGTTATTCAAATTTTTCTCAAAAATTGATATCTAAAGATGATTTCTATTGGCGAAAATGGCAATTTTGATATTGACAACTTGAAGACATGAAAAAAAAATCAATTTTCTTTAATGTAATTAATTTTTGTGGTTAGCTTTTTCACTAATATAATCTTTTTACCTATTAACATTATATTCTTTCAGATGTCTCTTTTAACATAATATTTTATACTAATTAAAACATTTGGTCATTACAAAATTTATCTTGATGACATTTTCTGGCGAATTCTTGGTTACTTAATTTCTATTGGAATGCCTAAATTATTGTCTAAATTTTACAGAAATAATTAGCTTTATAAGTATTTCTCTTTTAAATTAATTAATGAATGAATTTCAATGCTCTCCAACTTGGTTTAACCTGTCTGATACTCGGTCTCTTGCTACAATATGACCGTCCTTGTCACATTGCACCGAATAACAGCTAGGTCTCCCCGAAGTCTTCCAGCTGGTCTAAAGATTTAGTTTTTGACTAACCCCTCGTACAAGTATTATTAATAAAATAAAATAGTACTGAAATTGTCTCTATACAATATATGTATATATGACAATATATTTTCCACCATTACACCTGCTTTAAATACTACTGTTATTGATGTTTACTTCTCGGATCATAAATGTATTGTATTACACACAACTTTCCCAGAATTTTTTGCTCTCGTTATATTATTCGGAAGTAGAGACCAGGATTCAATACGGTATTCTTTTATCGGGTGCGTCCTCAAATGCAGATCTAGTCTTTCTGAAGCAGAAAGCCGTGTTAAGAGCGATAGTGGGATTACACTTCCGAGAATCTTGTTAACCTGTATTTAAGAAACTTCGCATTCTATCTCTTCCATGTCTATATTTGCTCGACGCTGGGGGGTCACATCTATGATGAGAAATCCGTGTACATAACAAACAAAGAAGTTCATGACTACAACACCAGGGCTAAAGACGACTCTCATCTGCCACTCCATACTCTGCAAATTACTTATGATGGAGCTGACAACCTGAGGATCAGAATTTACAATAAAATCTCTAGCCAAAATCTCTCGCGTACTTCCTTCAGGAAAAATCTGAAAGACTACCTCCTCCAGCATATATGTTAGTCAATTAATGAATTTTTAAATTATTAGCTTTGCAAACATTTATTTCTATGCAGTATAGTGCCTGTTATACCTACGTTATTTTATTATTTCTTACATTTGTTTGTTTGTTTTGTTATATGTTATTTTTCTTACTTCCTAGAATTCATTACCTACTTTTAATTTATGTTAATAATTTTGTTTTCTCTTGACGTTTTATACACACTTTGTACTGTCTTTATAAATAAATATCTATCTATTTATCTCTCTATCTATAACATTTCGTATGTCTGATCATTTTGTAAACGCTGTTCGCTGCTGAGAGTTATATGGTTGCAAGTTGCTGAGCACAATTTTTTTCTTGTCATATCAACTGGTTTTTTTCTTTTAATATGTTGGTTCTGAAAAGGACCGTTTCGTTATTGGAGAAATTCAATGCTCGCCATCTATGAAGGCCTTCATTAGAATTTGTGCATCCCTCACAAACAAACCTATTCACCATTAATTTTACTGCCATTTATGAAATAAATCTCAACCAGTAACCGTTCGTAATGATCGCTGAATATAAAAGCCGTTATTAAATAACACAAAGAAAATAATAGAACTAATATTGAAAACAAAAAGTATCAAACTAGGCCAAAATCTTAAATCACTACATGCACTGCATAAAATACCTGTTGAGCAGCCAGTGGATACAACGTGAAAATCACTTCATTTTGACTGCTTAATGCCTGTTTCCTCTAATTATGCTTATGCACTGCTTCTTCTTCGAGGAAATTAGGTTTTGTAATGCAGACTGGGTACTACTTTAATGATCCCGCAACCCTTGAAACACTGTATTTTGCTTTT
>SMLS01062784.1:0-17146 GCA_004785975.1 Popillia japonica | reverse complement strand
GGATGTCAGCAAATTCGAAATACACCAGGAATTTTTGAGCGCGTGAGGCAGTCTATGATATGACGAGTTCAGCATTGTGTTGCTTCCCGTGGAGATCATTTTGAACATTTGTTATCATTTACATTAAAAACTCCCGTTTTCTGTAACCTTTTTTAAAATAAAATAATGAAAAACTTTAAGTGGCTGTAACTCAGTAACGAACCATTTTAGGACATATGCTTATATAAACTTTTTTTGCTTATTTTTAGTTGAAGAAATTGTCTATGTATAGCCAGTCCAACATTTTTGTAACACCCTGATATACATGTGGTAACGACAGTTTTAGCTTTAGTAAACTATGTATATCAAAATGAAAATCATTATATCAAGAACCTCTGCTAAACTGTAAACGATGGGGTATGACATACCCCATCGTTACTATTTACAGTTGCAATTTTTTTATAAGTTTGACTATTGCACCATATATGGCAGTAGCTATCCATTTTGCCATTTGAAGTGAGTCGCTAACGAACAGTTCAGTATATTGTGAAGTGTTAAGAAGTAATAATTTTGTGAAATCGCTTAAGGTATCACATACACCACCATACAGTTTGCGTTAAATCATCATAACTTTTTTATATATTTTTACGTTACAATGAGTATACTTTTTGAATACCTAAAATATTGACTTTTACAAACCTTTCCTATATAATGCTTTTGGTAAGTTCAAATAAAGTAGCGTATTTTTTATTGTGTTTTTTACGCCCTAAAGGTAACAAAAACATTCAAAAAAGAACAAAAATGCAACAGAAATATGCAATTGCAATTTTTTTAATGGGGTATGTCATACCCCACCTCACAGTTCTTGGAACATATTTTTACCACACGGTCCTAATTTTACAAATGAATCATAGTATCAGTTTCATGGAGAACCAATCCACTTGTGTAAACTATAAACAGTATTAGGACAGATTCATATAGATCTGAATATAAGAACAGTACCCCAGCATTATGCTGTAGAATGAAGCAAATGTCCGTATTTTGGTAAATTAAAAACAGCGTAATTTATATAAAGATATAAAATGTTGTCATCCGTTACATAATCACAATCACCACTATAAGTTACCTCATCATTCTTTCCACGTACACGAGTAATTATGCATGTTTTTATTGTATTGCATAGTTATCTGGTAATGTTGATAAATTAAAAGCCAAAAATAGCATCAGCATACCGCTAGTTCAACAGTATTATGAAGCATGCTGTTTCCATTTCATATTGATCATTGTTGACAGCTAATATAAACCCATTGAAAATAAAATATTATTTATTAGGGAAATGACAAATCGTATTTATCCAAATTTTAATTGACTTCAGATTAACTCATCGATATTTTCATCAGCAATGAATTTATTACAAATATTAAATTCTGTACTAACATATCTATGTAGGTACATACATATGTACACATATGTATATCAAGATGACATGACGCTATCTACTAGACGAGGTCTGTAAATACAAAACATGTATGTATGTACGTATACATTGAATAAATAAGTTCCGATAAATTTATGACTGATTATAAATTACCACATTATCTGGCCCAATTCCGCGAAATTCTTATGTATTCCTGTCAGTTGCTAGAATATATGGCAAACAGTTGAAAATGTAACAATAAAAGATAAAAATATATAAGTATATTTTGGCGGAAATTGTCAAAGTGACTCATCGTCAAAATAATGTAAGAATAATAATAAATATGTAAAGTAGTATAAATATTGTAGGAACAGTCAACGTCTACATGGGAACATCTAATAGGTCATAATATTAGTCTAAATATAAACGTTTCGCAATGTAGGCTTTAACTTTAAACGTTTAACTAGTACATATATATTTATTGCAGAGCAACAATATAAGCAAATATCATGTCTAGATTAATAATACACTTTTAAGTAGGATTCTATGATTTAGTTGATAATGAACTTATCAAGGCTTTAGTAAAAGCAATTTTAGTAATTATCAGTAGTGTCTTCGTCCTCATCCTGCAGAGAAAAGCCTGCCACAAGAGTTTAATATCTAAAATGGACACTATCAGTTCCTTACCTATATTTGGCTCTCTGTTGTTTATGAAGCAACCACAGTAGAAAATCTGAAAAAATGATGAAAATATGATGCTGAATTGTATATGAACGTCTCTTGCTCACCGGAGAAGATATATTATTGAACCGTATGTAAAATTCAATTAGTGATTTGTTACTAAATTCTCTTTTGATTTTGCTACCTGCAATGAATTCTATTATTTTCAAATATAAAACCTTTGTATGAGAGGATTATGAAATGGGTTCCTACACAATTGCCAACGTGGTATTAAAACTTTAAAACTATACCGGTGTGAGTTCACGGAAAAAACCACCGTGCACCATGCATGGTTTGGCACATCGTAACAGAACAGAAGCAAGAAGACTTTAAACAGACCATTTCCAAAACCGACGTTTACCAAATGAAAAAACTTTTGAAAGGCTTCATGTAAGACCTGTACATAAAAGCATAGTTCTTTGAAATGCTGGGTTCTGCTATGGATCATACGGTGTCTTTTGTGATGAGTTTTGTTTCAAACATAGTACGAGCACATGTTTGGTGCAATTTTTGCAGTTAATATTCACCTCGTTTCGAAAACTATTTACGCATGAGCATGCCATGTCCATTATCAGCTGTTGCCCATCAATTTGAAGTGCAAACGATTTGTTACAAACACAACGTCCTAGTATACTGAACATTATCTTCAACTGTACCTACTGTATAATTGTTTAATAATATTATTTTCAAACATCGATTCTACAATGGTAGTGTAGCTATTCTGTATGAAGAATTAGAAACAAACTTTTTTTATATAAAAATATTCTTTTTAAGTAATACTATTTAGGGTTTGTTAATGTCGTCGTCTAGAAACGGTTCCAAATGCATTTGCTCATTTACCTTAATGCTGATAAACCCAAACTGTAAGCATTTTTGGGAGTATTAGAAACCACGCTCGTCTGTCTATTTCCTGATGCTGTACTACCATCAAATACTCGCCGACGCTGACTTGAAAATATATTCATAGTCTTATACAAATTCTCACCACTACTCGAGTATCAAGAACAGCTGTCAACACATACATACATACATGCATAGTTGAGAATCGACTCCCTTGTGACTGACTTGGGTTGAACAAAGTGTTGTATTTAAAGTGGCACTCGTCACTTTTATCATGATACTAGGTCTCCGTTCGGTCTTGTTAACAATTGAATTATAGAAATCTTGTTCTCTTATACAGTACGATGTCGCCGACCACACCGAATTGCAAATAATATCTTCGATTTTTAAACAACTGTGATGTATAAAGTTTATAAAAGAGGAAGATTGACAATCGACAGTATTTAACTAGTATAGTTCAATTAATTATATTTTATTACTGCATATATTACTGCAATATTATAGATAAATGTTTGTAATAAGCAAGAAATTATTTTTAAATATGTAATGGGAGAAGTAATAAAATACTCTGACAGTCCGTATATTCTCCTCGTCATACATGGGCGTCATAGCGCATCGTGAAAGAAAGCAAGGTAGTAAGTACACGGATGGCAGCGGCAACAGATGATGGATGACAAAAATGGGAGCTACTAATGACCGAGTTATCTGGCTCCGTCTTTCGTCGTTCTTCACTTTGCGCTTCTTTACGCTAACATCGTACGTTTCGACGAGAGGGGGCGTTATCGTCGCATCGTTCGACGTCATCTGTCTAACGCTCTCGCATGTCCGCCCCTCGACGGTGCGGATTATTGATGGCCAAATCAGAAATGACAGAGCTGTTCATCTTAGTCAGTCAACGTGCCGGTAAAAGAAGTTAGAAAAGTATAGAGCACGAGGGTGATATGGAGTGTTCTGGGCTGTGTACCCGTCATAGGGTCCCCTCCTTGTCGCCCTAATGACTTCGTTGATGTATTCACACTCTAATCGTTTTTTTTTCTCATTATTGTTTTGCATCTGTGTGTTGTACTTTCCTCCTGTGAGAGTTCATTATTTATGGGGGAGAGCGCTCTGTATTTAGAGACAATTCGCGTGGAACCCAATATAAGAATAATATTTGGTTTGCATTTATCTTCCTCTTATGATTTACAGTGTGAAACAGAGTTGCTAAAATATAAATTAATTTGAGTTGTAGTAATAGATCTGATCTTTTTTTTTGATTTTATAGTGTTCGTTCGCGCTTACCGGCCACAAAAATTGTAAACAAAGTGAAATCTATAAGCTGCAATAAGGAAATGACTATATTATAGGCAAAGCTATATTTATTAAAGTTAAAACTTGGTATGAATATATAAATTTCGAAATATTTACGAGGATTTGAGTCCAGTGCAAAGTTTTAGACAGAATTGTATTCAGAAATAGAGAAATTTTATCGCCAAAAAGATGTGAACTATTTTTATTCCTCTTCCAGTCTGTAAAATTTGTGTTTCGCTTGTGCGTATAAAACTATTCTTGAATGATCTTTATGGTGGTTCAAAACTATTAGCGCAATAACAATAATCCTTTACCTTGTTCTAAAGGTACATTTTCTTTACTGAGGCTTACCAAGTAGCTATAGCTGAAACAATCACATAAACTTTTAAATTAGCGTATGCTATAACGTAAAGCGAGCAATGTGTACATATATCAAATAGACATAAATAGTTTGTAAATATACGTAAGTATATCTAAGAAGTTTTGCAAACTTTGAAATAAAAAAGTTTAAACCTTTAATTATTCAAAATGTTCAGATGGTTCAGACAAATAACTGTTTCTATAGATGTTCCATGTGATAAAAGTTGTAACTGTACATCTAACCACTTAATACAACATCGAAGATCTACACTAGATTCTATATTGGACAAAGGAGACATTATTTCTGTAACAGGTTATACCAACATATCTAAAAACTTACTTGCCTATTACAATTTAGATATACACTAGATTTTCACATTGAAAAATGTATATTTATGTACTTTGTAACCAACATCATACTAATTACTGTCATTACGCAGTGTGCATATGTATTTGCACGGTAGTGGGATTAAATTAGAATAATAAATAATAAGTACCTCTATAATACGACCATTTACATGCACTGTAATAATAATTATCACCGCAATTTATTCCTAAGTGTATAACGAAAGTAATTGCATTTCAAACGGGTTATGGCTATTTTTCAACATAACAGAACATAATTAACTATTAAATACTATTTATATACAAACATATATAGTATTAAATACGTTTACTAAACAACGCCAGTAATAGATATTGTTTGTTATTTTTGCAACACAAGTCAAACCCGCACCGCAGAACTGTATTAATTAGCAATATTTAAATATAATAATAATTATAATTTGCGACTTCCTGATATGGAACATTAATTTTAATTTATATTTATTAATTATAATAGTAGATGTGGTAATATTCTACGTTTTCCCAATTATTTTGCAACACCGTAGTGGTTTCATTCTTCCGCCGTCCCCCGTTTTATTTGTTGGGAGTGTTACATTAAATTTTTTATTAACACAATTATATACGACAAATAAGACTATCAAATTAAAAACCTTGCAATTTAAAAAATGGAAAATTACTCAGAAGAAAAAGATTTCCGTTAGAAAAATAATATATATATTATTGATATTTTAATGTTGTCAGACATGAGATTTGTTTAGTACACATCGTCGTATGATTATACATCTAGACACTATCAGACTGGACCTGACGCTAGGTCATCAGATCTTAGCAATTGATAGTACCAAATTGATTTTATTTTGTTAAAGACCAATCACAATACTTTTTGCATATTTTATCTTTTGCGTTTAGGCGTAAGAAGTTGAACTCACGTTTGATATGTCTATCTGATGCAAGGTATTAGCGAATCAGTTTCTCAACCTTAGAAGATTAATCTGTCACTCAATAGAGGTATTTTTTAAAATTTTTATGTCTTGGAAACTCTTCTTGACTTGAATTTTTTTGTGGGCGCTTTTAACTGAGCAGTTGTCTAAAAGATTCCCTACTTTTGAAGTGTACTTTTTCCAAATTGTACATAAAGTTACAATAAGCATAAGAAATAGAGTTTTTGCTTAGAAAAATAGATTTAGTAACGGTTTTGCATTTTTGAAAGCTCGAAATAATAGATAAGTATTTCCAACACATTTGCCTCAAGAAGTTGCCTTTGACTTTTCAAAACTTTCAAAATTGTATAGGCTACCACCAAAATCAAAATCAAACAGCAAAATTAAAAACCGAACCTTCTTATTTTGTGCTATAATTATGTAAGGTTTCATGTTATTCAAGATTATTATTCAGACTATAAAACTTACCCAACTCTTCCAGTTTTAAAAATATAATAAGCGGATTTCCTCTAATGCTTTATGAATATGAAGAATATAACACTATCCAATGATTCAAAGAGTCTTTATCAGTAACTATTTCGGTTATACTTTAAAGGTATCTAGTATTAAATTACAAAAAGGCTCATGTATTTAGTAGTTACTATTAAGTTTGCTTAACTAGTTTCTTGGTGCTAGTGCTTCTGTAAATACGAAGAAATAATGTTTTGCAATGTTACAACATTAATAAATAATACATCTAAAGAAATATTTTGTATGCATACCTAACAATGGAACATATTTGCTCTAACATAATTTTCTTGTCTGCATAATAAATATCAGAAACTTGACAGTGCATATTTTCTGTTATCCAAATGCAGATCTAAACGTTTAGATGGATATATTGTTGTTGGAAAATTAACTGATGAAAGGTGCATTTATACTCCATTCGTAAAGCTTGAATAACTATATCTGGAACCTATACTTTTATAGTCTAAACTTCTATGGACAAGTTTTATGTAAACTAACTGTAACTACACAATTATAACCAATTTTCTGTCTCATATTTCCTCAGATTTCCTGAAACTTGATTATTTAGGACGTGACGAAGCGCTTACATCATACGCCACCTAGCTTAACTTACTATTACTAATCGCCTATCCGTGCCCGAAAAGACAGATGTAATCTATATAATCTACCGCAGACAATCTGCTACGTGAAGTTGGTGGATGGGAGCGTTGAGGCGGACAAATAGAGATAGATTAACGGGGAAATTGGCGTCGGGCCAAAACACCATCATTTCAGGACGCCTAAATAAACGCCGTTGGCGTGACACACTTGTCAATTAACGCTATTCCAGCACCCTCTTTTCACCAAAATATCGAGATCTCGGCCGTTGTCTATGTACCTTCAAAATTGATCGTAAATCGGGTAATCCGTTTTTGAGAATTTAAGTAATATCTATATGACATTCACTGTAAGATTTCTGATGAAACTGATTGGGTAGGTAGTTTCTTAATGTTATAGTTGTAATGTAGATAGGATACTCAAGAATTCCTCAAATTTTATTGTCTTACTCCCTATACTAAAGGAACGATTGCGGGAAATGTAAAAGCAAGCAGGCGTTGAAAAATGCAGAATGCTGCTGCTACCGTAAAGATAGTTTAATACTTAGCAAGGCTAATTGGTTGTTTGAGATTACCAAGTCTGTAAAACCTCACTTCCAGTGCTGATCTTGCTTTTAAAGATATCAGTAATCAGTTTCTGAGCATTGAACTTTGGAGTTGCTTGTAAAATTCTTTGTTGACGGCTCTAAGTGTTTCTAATGCAGAAAGCAAGCAATAAACTTGAATAATCTAATACATCTAATACTGAAGAGCATGATGATTTATAATACAGAATATTTTGAATTAAAAGCAGAATATTCCATATATAGGTATGTATAAAGAAAAACATGTGGATTAATTTGAATGATTTTGTTGTCTACATACGAGGTGTGTTCAGAAAATAAGTGGTATTTAATATTTTTGAAAAAGATTTATTTACTCGTCTATATTAGTGTTGTCGCCTTCAAAATAGTCCCCATTAGATATTATGCACTTGTGCCAGCGCTTCTTCCAATCCTCGAACTTCTCAAACTCGATTTTTGCTCTCTTTCAACGATATCATCTATGCTTGCAAAGCAACGACTCTTTAAGGTACTCTTTATTTTTTAAAATAGGAAAAAGTCAGACGAAGCCATGTCTGGCGAATATGGCGGTTGGCGCATTGTTACAGTATCGTTTTTGTCAAAATTTCACGAACAAGCAATGAAGTGTGTGCAGGTGCAATATCGTGGTATAAAAACCATGAATTATTTCTCCACAAATCCGGGCGTTGTTTTCGGATTACTTCACGCAAACGGCGTTGAACTTGTAGATAATACTCCTTATTAACCGTTTGACCTGTGAGCATCACTTTCACGCTTGGCGAGTCAGGATCCCTCCACCCGGACGATTGAGCGTTAGCCTCGATGTTGTATCCGAAAATACATGTTTAGTTACCTGTTATAACACGTTGTAGTAGTTCTGCATCGCAGTTGACTACGTTTAGTGATTCTTTAGCAACTTCCATTCGCCGCTGTTTTTGTTCAAAATTTTGAAATAAATTTTACTGTCACGCGTTTTATACCCAAAACGTTCGCAGGATTTTATGCCATGAGCCAATTGATACGTCAACATCATCAACGATTTCTCTGATTATTATTCCACAATCGTTCATAACCATTTATCTCACTTTTTCCACGGTTTCATCGCTGGTTCATCGAAAACAAACGTCCTCACAATTATCTTGGAAAGGCTTACACCACTCGTAAAGAGCATTTGTTAACACTTCACACATTTTGTTACACTTTATTTCATTTTTTACGCAAAATTTGATCAATCGCTAAGCTCATAAAAATACGCCTACCCTTAGCGGTTGCATAGCGGCTGTCACGTACAAGGTATACAATGAATACAGCTGAAACATTGACCATACTTTAGGGGCATGTATATCAATATACTAAAAAAGAAAATGAAAATCGGACTCTCTAAGCCCGCGAAATTTAAAAATTCCCGTTATATCCTGAACACACTTCGTATGTACCTACACATTTTCATTGTTTTCATAGAGAGCGTATAAATTGCATAAACTGATCGGGCAAGTTACGAAGCTGAGAAAATTATACATCATTAATCTTAATTTACGAAAGTTATTGCGCGATTACAAAGAATCACATTAATTACAAGCACATTTCAAACCATCAAGCATAGCAATTTTCTATAATTGTCAATAGATGCCTAGAATATATTATTAAAAAGGATCTCTAGTTTCATTTAATAAGCAACGTTCGACCTCCATTATTTAATCGCTAAGTTGAATTTGATTGTCATAGAAGGTCAAGTCAATCAAAATTATTAGCGCTTATACACTATTTATACGTAATATAAATGTTAATTTTTAATTACACTGTCGAACGCCTTTCAAATGTAACAGAGCCGCATACGTTGAAGAGATGACAGTAATAGTATTTTATATTTTATATTAGCATATGTATTTGAGGTTTTAATTAAATCTTAATTCTTGTAATGTTATAATAGCTATACAGGAACTCGCTCGAAAAGGAGCGTAACAACATTCGGCTTTGCACATATGTACATACATACATACGTCAATTTTGATTTAATCGTTCACTCATTAATTCTAATCATCTAATGGACGAAGATTATTCAATGTTCAACTCAATAAAATACTAGTAATATTTATAATTTGTTTGGCAATGTTTGCAATTTACATAACATTTACATAATGAGTTTTTTATTTTACACAATACATCTTCGTTAACGTAAAACGAAATATATTTTAAGTTCCTACTTAATTGAGTAATTATTGTGATATTTGTCCGTGGAACACTTCAACTTATATTTTCCACCATACAATAGTGAATTATATTTTTCCGATGAATCATATTTTTTATGTATAGATTGTTAGGTAACAAAATATAGCTGTAGTCTATACTGTTTAAGTTCTAAAGGATTGGGCTTTCAAAATATTAACTTTTATAGATGTAAATATACTACGAATGGGTCCTGTTCCAAGGTAACAAAATATTTAAATGCTTTACATTATGAAAGTGACACTACAGTTGAAGTTTGTGTAACCCATATAAAATGCTCGGCACTCGTAAATTGGCAGTAGATTTCCTTCTTTTAATTTTCCTAAGATTTCCATTTCTATGAAATTATTTATTACTAAGTATTACTTTCAGCAAGGCTGGTTTGTGAAAAAGATCAATTGATTGGTGCTCTTTCAAATATGGAGATTGAAAATCATTTTCGGCATATTTTACTTTTGTACTATCGAAAATGTAAAAATACTGTTCAAAAACGAAAAAAAAAATAACCCCTATATATCGAGAAGATTTATTGACAGTACGTCGGTGCCAAAATTGAGTTGCAAAATTTCAATCCGGCAGTTTTGATGTTGAATGTGCACCGCATTTTGGAAAACCAATTGAAGTTGACAAAGACACAATAAAGGCATTCATTGATACAAACTCGCAAATAACAACTGCCGAGATTGCTGAAAAGTTAATTTTATCGAATTTATCTGTTCCATAAAGTTTGACATTTGGGTTTATCATGTTTTCACGATATAAAAATTTGTGTCGTCGCGTTAAGAAAATGATTCATTTTTGAAGAGTGTCATCAATAGGGATGAGAAATGGGTTGTCTCTTACAATGTCAAAAGCAAGAGATTTTGGAGGGAAAACGAAGAACCAAATGATTTAATTAGACAGAAAAGGCCAGAATTTTTCAACAGAAACGGTGTAGTGCTCCACTAAGTTAATACGAGACCTCATACAAGTTTGAAAACTTTCCAAAAGCTTTTACAGGTTGAATGGGATATACTACCACACTCACCATATTTTCCATATCTGGAACCTTCTTATTATTGTTTGTTCCGGTCCCTACAAAATTTTTTAGACCATAAAACTTTTACTTCAAATCAGGACGTGAAAAATCATCTGATTCAGTTGTTTTGACAGCAAAGAACAAAAACTTTATGAGCGTTGAATTACGCTACTACCGGAGAGATGGTAAAAGATATTGGGCCAGAATGGATGACAGTCAATTTATTAAAATATTTATTCACTAAATGAAAATTGTCCTCTCATTTTCACATTGACCAGGGTGCAATACCCTCCTTGAAACCATCACAGTTGCAGTGTATTAAAGCGCTTAGACTCAATGGAAAGCTATAGGTGTGCGCAAATACCAACAACTTATAACTCATGTAGGGGGGCACAACAGATCATTTGGTCGCGTTGCATATCGACCTGAATTCGGATTCTAATTTTACATAATTCTATGATATCAGTGCAACTTGAGAGCCAGCCAGATGAGAGTAGAAGTTAGTGATGCTTTGCTCGTGTGATATCTCGAAGCTATGGAAACACATTTACAGACATATATAGTTTTCATAGTAAAATTCGCAGTGGATAGTGGCGCCAAACAATATAATGTAGTAACTAACTCATGAAACATTTTACGCACACAGTGAAAGTTGCAGCGTTAGCATCGACAAGCGATGAACTTTATAATTGCATCCACCATCAATAAACAAAAGACACAATGAAAAAACTACTAATTGCTACTAAAAAATAATTCCAAGAAAATATTTGTTCCACATGTTGTTCTTAATGACTACATAAAGAATTTTATGTAGTCATACAACCTTTGAAAGGAAACATAGTTAGTAATTAGTACTAAACGTTCCAAGTTCTTGTTGTAGTTCTTTATACTGAAACATGTGTTAAGACTGCAAACGCTCGAATTCTACAGCATTACGCGTTTGCTAAACGTCTGTACAATAGTCACATATGTATATATATAGGTACATACATATGCATGTTGTCACTACATAGGCTATAGAGATTATGACACGTTGTCGAATATTATGAAAAAATTATAATTTATAACATCATACTTGCTTACAGCATGCCATTTTCTTGTAAAGCAGTTATTTTTCAAGTACGTGTATTTCATTATGAATGCCTTTATTACATTTCCGGTCTATACAGTGTCATTAAATTGATACCATCGTGTTCATTACGATTTCCTTTTTAAGTAATGATGATCAAAGTAATTACGTGACTTAAAAACAAAAGAACACATGAAAAAACGAAATCAACGTTTTACAATATCTAGACAGACTAATCCATTTAATCATTATCCAAGTTTACGAAGCAGTTGGTTGACTTTCCACGCAATTGTGCTATTTAAAATTTAATGTCTCTTCGTTCTTATACTTATTTATCTCTTGTTCTTGAGTTTCGTTCTGTTTCCTTTTTTTGTAAATTCCTTCCGCACGAACGTTAATTACACTCGTATTATAATTTTCCTTTTGCGTAATTATGACCGAACTACTAATTTTCCACAGTTCACGTAATAGCGGAACAAAAAAAAGATTCCAAGAGATTTTAAATTTATACATCTTTTTATATGTAACGGGCGCGCAGGGTAATTACAGCAGACACAATTACACGTTTCTTTTACATAGCTTTCTATAAATCTACATTGTGTGCGCAAGGTTGATGAGGGCATATGAAAAAGTTTACGCATCTAGTTAATTAACCTGGCAGCGAATCTCAAAGTGGCAACTAATTGGAAGCAAAATTTTCACATTCTCTTTATCACAGTATGTGTATCTATAGACAAAGAAGTTTCTGGTACTTTGTGAAATGGTCGGATACTAATCTAGAAATATATTTGACAATTTCGAGATGATGCATGCTTCTTCTAATATTGGATAGTAAGATTTAAATATATTACCTTATACATATATGTGGGTGAATGTATTACTTAATTGTGTTCATTATGTTTATAATACAGGTTACTTACAAAAATGATTTTTGGAAATGTTAGTGTACGATGCCTAAAAGATAACCACTTCGTTAATAAGAAAATTTAAATGTTTATCAAAAATACTACGGTAGTACTATCATTTATGGTCCACCAAGAAAGTCTGATGAAAAAAATATATATACTTAGTGACATTAGAAGTGTTACACCCCGAAGGAATCATTTGTTTAACTTGATGTTTTGGAAATCTGATAGGTTTACATCATCAAGGCCTGGTTCTTGGAGAAAGTCTATAGTTCGATGAACAATATGGAGACGTGCATTTTCTTTCTGAAAAAGAAGTGGCGATCGTCTACTATAAGCAATATCCCCCCAAACCATTACTCCAACAGTTATGTAGAACATGCCTCTCAACAGCCAACTCAATATCGCGTCGCTCTCCACGTCGGGCATCGTACCCTTTTACGGTCATCGTGCAGAGATGCAGAGAATCGCGGTTCGTCGCTGAAGACGACATTATGCCATTCTGCTTCCAATGCTGTTGTTTTCTGAACCAGTTCAAGCGTTGACGACAGTGGTCCGCAGTCAAAGGAAGCACTAATCATGAACAGTATAAAAAAGTCGAAACCCTCGAATGCGGCAATAAAGTGTACGTATAATAACACGTCTACCTTCTTCTACAAACCATTGGTCAGCGATTTGACGCGTTGTAGCAAACGGTTTCGCAGAGTTAGTTGTCTCAAGCGCCTTGACGCTTTGTGATACGCCTCTGTTAACCATTTGGTCTTTTTCCTGTTCCTCTAGCTTCTTCTGTCCACACACGACGCACACGTATTACTGTCATTGCAGTACAATTAACACGACAGCCAATTTCTCGATAGGACAGACCAACATCTCGATAATCAACAATTCTACCCCTGTCACAGTCACTAACACGGTGATAATTTTGACGTCTTCGAATTCTAGGCATTTTGCTACGCTTAACACTTGTCGCGAGACACGCAATAACTAAACTTTTCTATATTAGTCAGCTCTCACAAACATGAATCTCCTCGCAGAAAAGTAAGAGATTGTTTTTTTCGCAAAAACGTATATATCAATGACAATGCCATTCTTATCAGAGCATGCTTTAAATATAGTCATTCTGAAGCCAAAATCAAGTTGAACAAAGTACTCCTTCTGAGTGTAACTGTTCTAATTTCACTGGTTGTGAGTATATTTGTCCCGATTGTCATATACCTCTCAACATTTTGATTTTTATGTTGCTGTCAGAGAAACCAGATTGCAAGCTTTTGAGTCAGTTTTACGTAATTCTTATTTCATATTTTTGGATGGTTTTTGGATTATCAGATTAAGGGTACAGAATACGAAATGCCTCAGCTAGCAGAACATTTCTTATAGTCTGCATTTTAAGCTACTAAAGTTTGTTGTACAGTCTGTTCTCTAATTAATTGCCTAGATTTTGTTGGTACATGTATCGAAAATGATTTAAATTTTTGGTAAAAGCGTAACCAAAGTTTTAATTAAGCTTACTTCAAGCAAGTTTGAACTGTGGATTTGGTCCTTGTGCAGCTCCCATGCGAACTGCGTATAACTGGAAATGCGAGAATCTATTTTTGACTTATAGATTTGGCACTATTTATAATTATTTAGTATGGTAGTATCTTCAGAATGCCCAAAACAGTATTTCCGGTGATTTTTTAGTATAGGTCGTACAGCTTACATTGATTGGTATCAAATGTAATGTATAGCGTATCAGTCTTTTTATTGGTTAAGATGCGCAATCTTTTTTAATTAACGAGACAATTTTATTGATCTCCCATTAATTGCGTTTTCAATACTATGAAAATTGATACCAATATAATGCAGTGAAATGGGACCATTAACGATTCGTTGAATTTTGCCAGTTACCGTTCATGGCGGCTGGTGTACCACGTGTAATGTTCTGGTCGGTTTATTTTTACACAAAATTTGTTTATAATATTATTGAAGAAACCTAAGCAAGGTATAATTATTCACACATCATTATCTAGGTTTGTATGTTCGTTATACTGTAAGGGGTGAAAGGTACTTACAAGTAACGGGAAAATGATTTTTCTTTAGTTGAGTCCAGCTTTGACGCATCTAACATATGACAATTAGCAACTGTCCGTATACATTGAACACTGCGAATTACATTTTTAGTATGGTTTAGCACTTGGCGCTAGCTGTGGATGCATGTGTTCGCAATGGCAGCGTATACGTATGTCGAATATACCGACATGATTTTAATTTATGAAAAAACAGAGCAAAATAGTCGTGCATCAAAAAACTTGTACGCAGAACGTTTTCCAAATCTACGTCATCCCTCAACTGCCAGGATTGTGCGAGCTGTATATCGTCTTCGGCAAACAGATTCAGTAATTCCATGCTACGAAATACACAAATATTCAAAATACGCCTTTTTCTCATTACGAATAGCTAAGGTAACACAATTGCGCAGTTGTTTATAGAAATTCCAGTGGGCTAAAGATTTATTCCTTTTATATTTAGTTTTTTCTTTATTGCACAACCTCTGCATAAATTCGATATTTTCAGTAATCCACGGCTTTTTTGCCCTAGTGATCCTAAACATTCTTTGAGGTGCATGAGCGTCAAAAAGTTTGATAATTGATCCTAAATTTATATAGGTGAAATTTGTGCTTCCGCAAAATAAAATGAGCTGTAGATTTTGAAGTTCCGGTACTATCTTCTATTAGTATAATACTGGTCAAATTACTCAAGTTTACTCACGCGTTCAAGAAATGTCCGTGTTACAAATATTGTAACAATGGCAATAAAGCAGATAGCGCGTTAACAGCGTTAGCAGCAGACCTCTTCCATCTCTAGCAAACGAATGATACCGGAAAATCAACAAACGGGGAAAAGGAAATCCATCTTCTCCGATTCAGGATATCATCGGCTCTTTGTGGGTCGTGCCAAATATAAATGTGTCTGTCTGTCGGTCGCTTTGTATTCGTCAGCTTGTGAATGCGGTATATCATACATACATACATCTTCTTTTCTATTATACACTTCAGTTCGTGAAAATGTGGACATTGGATTGAATTAGATGTGTATTAGGTATATTAGTTTTAATAGTACAATTTACTTACACAAAGGCGGAATCATTATTGACAGTATAATTTCTATTAGGACAGAACAAATTATTAAGGACATGAGTAACAATAATGGTGCCTGTTTTATTGTGAGAAAATGCAATAATTGCCCAAAATGTATACTGCAAAAAATAAACATTAATACGATTCACAAATTAAATACCACTTTATATTTCGAATTTGTTTCTATATAGAGGTATAAAATTTTGTATAAAACCATCCTCCAATTAAACAGTTTAATAGATGTAAAACAACTTTCGGTTACTTGTGTTTATATAGCCAAAGGGCAGATACTTTTTTAACTGAAATAAGATTTCATATGATGGTTCGCTGGCACTAAAGTAAATTCTCTCGTATGTAATGTCTACACTATCGTGAACGGCAATGTATACAGTGTTATACATCAATGCGAGCGTGGCTGTGTATTATTTTTGAATCTATCAAGTTAATGTGTTTCGACGCCAGATACCGAATTCTTGACTCACACACAAACATAGACAGCGCGCCGCAAAGAGCTGGAGGAGCAACGGTGAAATCTCCCACATGGGCCAGATGAAGGGGGTGTCTGTCTATATAGTATGCTATGAGGCCCCGGTAATAAATGAGCTCCTTTCCAGCAGTCAAAAGTGATTGATCACGGCGAATAGACAAAGACGAGTTTGATCGTTGAAAAACGGGCGCGAGAAAAGGACGCTTATACAGTGGAAGAGTGATGAATCGCACAGCCAGCGTCATTAATACGTGTCAAGGCGCGTATTGAAGCTGTCAGTCAAAGAAGAACTACACGCACACATTGAAGCCGATTTACGTGGTTCTTCCCCGACCAGCTTCTTCAACCTTGGTCAGAAAACAGATCGTAATTGCTATGTTTATGTGCTATTATTACCGAAAGCTCTCTGGAAAGACCTACGTACACTTTTAGACGACAAAATTCCATATTTACAGCTGATCTGCTTTTTAATTTGTCTTTTAAAAATTTAGTTTTTTTCCATTTTCTATATTCTCGATCAATTTCATCTTTACTAAGAGTCATACAGAGACAAGCGCTTTGTAGTAGCTTCTGCTTTAGAAATATTACTTTTTCAATATGTTACATCAATAGCAGTATGAACTATTAAAGAAATAAAGTAGTAATAAGGTAGAACACCTACTGCAATGCAACAAAGCAAATGAAAACTCAATTAAAATCTTTAAGTTACCTATAGAAAAGTTGTTATAGAAACTTAAAATGACAGTGACAGATATATATATATATAT
>SMLS01062780.1:0-17135 GCA_004785975.1 Popillia japonica | reverse complement strand
GAGCGCAGGCTGTACCGCTAGATACCGGACATAACTAAAGTCCGTGGGTGTACTTCCCTTTTTATGGAAACACTTAATTAAGATTGTTTATCTGTTTTGCATGCCATGGTAGTAATCTGGAAATTAGTCCGTTCCGGCCGTGAAGTTTCTAGTGTATCCACCAATAGCGGATGCTTTATATTGTTTGAAGTATAGTGGCGTAAAAAAGATAAAACCAAAAGTTCACAAAAGCTTAGGTAAGTTGGATTACATATTTTGATTGATATACTGATGCCATGAACCAGAATATCTTATAAACGATCTTATAGAATCTACATGAATGGTAGACGACCAAGAGTGTTCTACAAAACCAGTCCAGTGTCAATGTAAGTACATAAATTTCTGCGGGAACTACTTCAAAAACACAACACTAGGTACATAAATCAAATACAATATGTGCATATAGGTCAGTGTCTCATAATTTGCAGTTCTACGCTGTTCGTTTGGTTGCTGATATTCCAAATAATAAAAGGAATAGAATAGATACTTGGGTTTATAGTCTGCTAAAGATGCAAGTTTAAATTACATAAATGACCTTAATACACACTCCTGGACAGAATTCACGAGCAACTTCTACTGCATACATGCAGAAAGACAAATGTACTCTTTGGTGTATGTTTGGACATCACGGAAAATGCAGTGTGTTTGTTTGTAAAAGAGCTTCAGTAGAAGCCTCAAAACAAATTTCTAGAATATTCGGTGCCGTAATATTTTTACGTACGTAATATTTTTTGAGAAATAAGGAATTGGCATTTAAAATCTAAATGAGGCTTTTATTTTAGATAAACAATCGAAAGTAGGTATAAATTAATTTGAGTATCTTCTTATTCCCTACTAGACGTAAACGAAATTTTTCAGCATAAATATTTTTGCATGTCACAAATTACAAGATAAATAAATGTCATTTCGCTGTACTAAACCTCTACAGGGTGTCTACTGAATAGTCTATGAAAATAACAGAGGTTAAAGCTGCTGGGGGAGGCTGGCATAGAAACCTAAATTCCAAAAAATAAATACTTCCTGTCCACGCAGTAACGAGAAAATAATATTTTTAAATATCAGTCCGGCCATGTTGTTCGAGGGCAACGCATAAATGGATGGACAACACAGGCGGAACGTTGAGTTATTCACAGGCATTCGTTGTCTAATTGTACATTATGGCAAGTTATACGAATACTGAGTACATGGACATAATGTTAATCTACGGAGAAAAAGGATAACATCTTTTACTGCACCCGTATTACGTACAGAAAATCCTTCAGAAAACCAGACAATGATTTTCCTCGGCGGGTTACCTGTTGTGAATGGTTTCGTCAAACAGAAACTCGTCTTTCAAATCTTCGATCCGTGACCCTGGACCGGTAAAAACGCACAAGATATCCATCAGAGTTCATCCCAACATAGTACATCAATAAATGTATGGGTCGGAATACTGCGCGATCATTTACATATTTGGGCCACATGTACTTCCGGAAAAAGTAAATGCGTTAGATCATTAAATTGTCTGCAAAATACGTTACCCGACTACTTGGATGACATACTACTAGATGTACGACGGCAAATGTAGTTCATGCTGGATAGCGCACCTCGACATGATGCCCGATTTGTATCGGAACATTTAAACCAGGCATTTGCACATTGGATAGGTCGAGAAGGAACGATTCTGTGGCGAGCACGAAATCCCGATGTGAATCTGTTGAACTTCTTTCCTGTGAGGATACATGAGAAACTTTGTTTATGATCGTCGACGAGAAATTTTAGAAGTCGAGGCTCTTCGAAACTGTGTTGTCACAGCGGCCCAGCTTGTCATAAGTTTTGCCGTCGTACGGAAGCGTGCATCTGGAGCTCGTGGTAGTAATTGCGAACATTACTACTATAAGTTTTTGTCCTGTTTCTCATCAAATAGTCCTCTTCAAGACTACCACGAGTTATTTTTTAAAGAAAAAACTATTAACTACGAACGCGATATCAAATAGTAAATTATTAATTACCAGATCATTAGGTAATAATATATCGTTATACTATTAAAAGTTTTTTTGTAATGAGAAAAACAAAAACACCAGATTCCTACGAAAAAAAAACCGGTTGAAATGAATAAAATCTGTAGTAAGTGTGTGCCCTTGTTATAAATAGAATATGTATTTGTGAAAAGACCACATGTGCAATTCATAGAGCAGCAAAGCTGCTTCGTAAACAAATGAAATTCATAGAGTACAATAAGCATTTATTTACATATCATTCAACTTGATAAAAAATATCTGGTTATGTCTATTAGAAATTTTTGCTGCGTCTCTTTTTTTCTTGTAGACACGTGTCAGCCCTGGATTCAACCAAATTTGGTAATTATTAAAGGAAAAATTATTTTAATATGTAATGGTATTTTTTTTGGATTTACCTTTCTTGTGATATTAGTCTCTAACTGTTTATTTTTTCCGACACTATTTATTTGATACCTGTATTTCCAATTTTATGTTATTTAGTGATGTCCCAAAAATTCAGGAAGCGGAATACAGCTGTGTTCACTGTATCAATCACAATCTTTCAACATGAAGAATTATTTAATACTGGGTAATCATAGCAAACAGTGTAAAGAAGTCAATGTTAAAGGGAGACATAATAAGGAACGATGGAAAAAACCGAGAAAAAGTAATGAGATTTGGCTGGATGCTTTGATAAAGAATAATTGTCTACCATCAAAAATTGTGCAGACCATGCAATAACCATCCAATGTGAGTGAGTAAAGTATATTGTTGTAGTACCGAAATTGCAGTACGTTCCTTATTAAGGAAATAGAGAAAACGTTCTTCAGACTGTGTTTCCACTGTATATTACCAACAATTCACATCCTACCGCACAATATTTTTGCAGATATGTATGTGTATTTTCCTAGTTTTACACAAGTACCGGGCGGTCAAAATAAGTTTTATAGTTGTTGAGAAATCTGCTAATCATTATTTTAATAAGACATTTTAATGCAAGGATGTATATGCAAAGTACAAACAACTAACTAGAATCAAAGAGGAAAGTGTGTTACCTAGAATGTAGCTAAGAATTAATAGAATCTCAAACAAATAAGGCAATAATATTTAGTATTATTACGATAAATCGAAAATAAATGGAGCGAATGCAAATCGATTACTAATTTCATTGTTACAAAATAGAAATAATCTAAATCTCTTGAGATATTTTATCCGCGAACAAACTTCTTCTACTACAAATCACTAGTAAGACCAAAGCACAGCGTTTCTACGATGCCTTCGGACTATAAATATCACCAAACGCAGTCGATTGGGATTGAACAAAGAATAAGTTTACTGCTTATGGCGAAGTTACAGACAAAAATAAGGAAGTATTTTGTCCTGTGCACAACATAAACACAAATAAAGAGGAATTACGTCAAGATAAATTGCTGGCATCGTATTCGCTCTACAAAGATAAAATGAAATCTTTTATTAAGACGTACTAAGAAAATATGACGTTTTGGTTTAAGCTACCGATTCAGTATTAACGTTGGGCGTTTGACCTAAATTATAAGTTTGTGTGCTATAATATTATAATATATTGTATATAAACGTTATTAACAAATTAAAAAGGAAAATTAGTATTTATACTAGACTAGCACTAAGTTACGTTTTCTACATAAGAACCGCCACAAAATCATCACAACAATAGCAAAAAATACAATTACATATTATAGTATCCATAAAGAGGAAAACTTTATATGACATGTTCTTCTAGTAAATACTTTTTTTTAATCTGTAGTGCTGTATAGCTATCAGTATAGTTCTTGTTGTGTAAATAGTGTGTACAAACGGGGCTTTTCTCAATAACAAACGGTACTCGACTAGAGTACCGATGATGGACCGGCGCCCCACAATCGCCAGATCCAGCATTCCAACTTCGTACTTTTGATACCTTCACAATCAGAGGTCGACCCATTTGCGTAAATATTAATTTTTCAAAATATGAACGTAAGTTTAGTTGCTGAGGGAAGCAATTTGAAATAGATAAATACCATATTTTGAGGTACACTAAATGTTCCTGTTTGTAGCAGGATGCAGATCACCTTCTATGACAACATAACAATAAACGGAAACTACTACAAAATGTAATTTATTAGTGTATAAACTAATAATGTACAGGCGAATTTAATAAGCTACGTCTTAGGTTATTGAAACGTGCTTCAACAAGCGCTTTCGTATAGCATTAAAGTTGAGCACACTCTTAGTTTCAGTTAATTGAAGCGCAAACAACTGAGATTTTAATTATATTATACACAAACCTTAATAAATGGAAGTAGTTAGGTAACTTACGTACATCATCAGGAGATGCTGCTATATCAGCAAGTTGTATCTGCAAATAGAAGGAAACACTTAATAATGTCAGGCTATTAACTTTCACTGATTTAAATTTAGGTTTAGAATAATACGTATGCTATACAGGGTTACCTTTAAATATGTAACTGAAAATAAGAAAAAGGAATTTATTTGTAACACATCAAAAATTTTCACATTTTAGGGCCCAACATGCAGTTAGAGTTGGTCAATTTCTTTGTTTATCCTGCATTTATACAAATATTGCTGATCTTTCAAAATCACGCATATGGAAGTAAAAAATTGATAAGAAATTGTTAGATGGTATCAATAGTGAATACTGTATTGAAACGCAGCTGGCTCGTATTTGCACGAAACCAAGATACATATATAGATCGACAGTTGAGTGACCTACAGCGGTGTTCATTCCACTAAAGAAAAAGCATTTTCTCATTACTTCGTGCGCATAGACCAACAAAATTTTGTATTTAATTTTATTTTTATTTACATATGCTACATTACTAGAAAAATCCCATAAAACGCTTAATCGATGACTGTAACAATTATTTCCTGTCGACTATGTCTATTTTGCTGCAAAAATACGTTACATTGAAATATAGAAAAGTAATCGTTCAAAACCTATAACCATCTTAACAAAACAAATGCAAAATGCCAATCGTAAGAAGCCGACTGATGTACCATAATGTTATTCAAAAGTTTAATGTCATAAAACTGTCCAGAAGGGAATTGTACTGGTAAATAAAAAACAACAATAATCGTAATCTCGTGTTGAGTGGCATGTTTTTGGACTATCGATACTTTACAAAATACATTTAGTTATGAGACAAAAGCCTTGTTTAATTAGACACCGATAAAGTAACTCGGAAAATGCTGCTTTATGATTCCCTTTTAATTAAAATAATTATAATAAAAATAAGCCATTCAATTGTTTTGGTAAAGCAAACACCAACGAACAAAAATTATATCCTAGAACCAATAACATGGTTCTAGGATATATTTTTTGTCAAAGTAATTGAAAATGAGAAGTTTGTAAATACACAAATATGGAACAGGTTCGCTAATAATTGGGAAAACAATAATTTATAACCGTTATGTAATCCTTTGTGCAATAGCTATGGAATACAACAACAAATTCGATGTTGATCAGATATATCTTTGAAATAAAAGGAAAAAATATGAAAAATGGTGAAATACAGGTCTGTAAAGTATAAATCTGCAAAATTGTAGTTCAATTACGACGCAAATGCAAAATTAAACCTCTTTATAAATAGTAGTATGTGCCGTCTATGAATGCTCAATGTGCATTAAAAATTCCTCGATCGAACATTCGTACTAACACAAGACATCGCAAAAACAGCTGTCGATGTAATAAAAACTACTAACGCTGATAGTCAGCTTTTTTTTAAATTTAGAGCTGTGAATGCTGAGGGTTCACTATCATCAATATGATTTCTAGACCAGACCAATTTCCGTGCGCGCCATACCCGCAGGCACGGGAGTGTAATTCGTAATATATTAGAATATGCGATAGAATAGGGACGCAACATGAGGTTGTTACTGATATAAGTATAGAAGTAGAGACCTTTATTCTATTAGAAATAATTATGCTATTAAAGTAATATGCATAAACACACAAAAAATAAGAATAGTACATATTATAGTAGCGTCGTATGTACCATGAAATCAGTGATCGTGTGCACAACAAGGGATTAAAAAAACACTTACCGTTTTAAGCGTCTTCCAAGGATTGACACCTCATAGATCATGTATAAACTGATGTCGATTGATTTTGTTATTATTGCGCTTCGAACTGCTTACGTGTTCTTTACAATGTGTTTTTGACCAACACATTACAGACATATTGCACACTAAACATTTAGTTTTCGAGCCATCGTATAGTAAGTCCGGTAAATTCATAATAAACTTATTCACTTCGTCTGACAACAGTCGTTTTCTCGATTGATATGTCGACGACGTTTTATTACTCTTTTATTATGCTTACACTTACATGTAGTCTCAGGGGGTAACAAACACATACTCCATGCTTTTTATTACTTCTGATGCAATACAATCATCCTCACGTCGGCGCACGGAAATTAGTCTGCTGTAATGATTACGTATGAAAATGGTATCAGAGACTATTTGATAAAAGTGATTTTTGTTTTAAATGCATCCAGGACCATTTTCAGTCGGTTTGTGCACACGCTGAATGTACGAAGATACGGATGTAATAAATTACATCTCAATATGCTGTGTATCGTATTACGAGACACCCCGAACAATCGTGCTGCCTCTCGTGTACTTACACCTGGATTTCTGTCAACAAAATCCACGAGGTCTTTTTCAGCACTCAACATACTACAGGGCATTTTATGTCCACGACTTTCGTAATCTAAACACGACATTCGTTATGCAAGTGTCGAACGAGTCTCGACGATTTGGAAAACGCTCACTATACGTCAGATATATTTGACGAACATTTTCACCTGTTTCACCATAAATGAAACTCAGACTGAATACAAGTATCACTACACCTACAGACCGCTTCTATATGCTATAGTCACATGCAACATGCTTTTCTAAAAACACAGTGGCGCGACGAATATTTTATGAATATCTTTGTCATTTTTTGTCTCGTGCCTGGGAGGGAATTTGCGATTTAAGTTTAATAAAACTATATCTTTCCATTTTTCATATTTTTTACTTGTATTTCAAACATTCTACATGATCAGCATACAACTCATTATCTTATAAAGGGAAAAATAAACCAAATACAAGAACAAAATGAACTTCAACTATCTAAACACAAATCTGTAAGATTCTGTGTAATACGGAAATAAGCTAAAGCTATCGTGTTAATCTAACCTGTAAGAACACCTCTTTCGCCTATGATAATGTACATTATTCTAAAGTAAATTTAATCTCGTTCAGAGAATACTTGAACTGGAAACGAGAAATTAAAATGATATCAAAAAAAGTTGTAAATTCGCCGGAGAGAATTTTTAACGTAACACGATCCCGTGGCCGCTCGATCGTTACACAAACGCTTTAATTACTACATGCAAATTATAACACGCTGAAACAATATCGCAAACATGGATACAGTAATAATTAACATGGCGCAAAACAAAAAATAAAGGTAGCAACGATATAACGTTCACAACGTTGACACAACGACAAAAATGATACCGTATTGTAGGATAGGTCAATTATTTTCTGTATTATGTGACAAAAATAATAATAAGAATAATGTAAAATTATAATCCTATTACGAACTCAAGCTTGAAATGGTAACTTTTTTATTTTTTATCTGAAATGAATTATTTGAATTTGCTAGGTTTGTTTGATACTGTAATTAGATTAATTTTTAAATGGGAAACTTATCTATAGCTATATTTTTCATAATTTCTATCTCCCATTTTTCGTTTTAACATTGTTAGCCTAAGTCAATTACTCGATTGTTCTTACTAAAGAAACATTGCGTGAAACTATTTCTCCAGTTTATAAAGAATTATTATGGCTATCAATTAGAAAACAAGACCAATAGAGAAAAACACTCACACACTCGGAAAATAGCAAAAATAGATTAAGGAAGTAATGCTTTGCTACTACAGTAAAACCTGTGTTAACGGACACCTGTATATATCGGCCACCTGTGATAACGGCTAACTTTAACATTGCAAAAATCTACAATACGAGTATTTCCATATATACAAACCTGGCCGCGGCCAGACGATCCCAATATTTTATGGCATAAAAGCAATATAATTTACCTCCCAATAACGGTCGTCGTCTGTATCGAAAATTTTAAAACTCACGTATTTGCTGTTCAGTCTAAAGGAGCTAACAGAATTTACTTGTAAGGGTTTATTATTAGTTATAATGAAACACGATAGAATTATCTTACAACAGCAGCTGATTGTAGAAGTTTCCGAAAACGCCTGTTCATTCGATCAGTTTAAGTTAATCGTTGTGTACCTGAAGTGTTTGAATATGTTGCTAAAAAGAAAACGTTTGTCACTGAAAGACAAAATTGATATTATCGAGGAGAGTGAAAAGTATTATTTAAGTTTGCGGAAGTTAGCCAAAAAATTCGGATTTGGAAAAGCTCAAATTAACGATATCGTAAAAAACAAAAGTGATATTAAAAAGGTGTATGAATATTAATTTGAATCAGAAACAGAAATTCCCTAAAACGGGTGGAGTAGCAGTGGATCAAGTTGTGTATAAGTGGTTCTGCATGGCTAGCAATAAAAACATTCCCATATCTGGATCATTGAATAAACAAAAGGCGCTAGAGACAGCAAGAAATTTAAACATTGAGAATTTTGCTGCTTCAAATGGTTGGTAGAATGTTTCTGTTGAAGGCACAATATGACTTTTAAATCAATTTGTGGTGAGTCCGCTGATGAAATTTGGAAAATGTAGAAGCATGGAAATATAAATTACCATAAATGTTAAAGTATTATTCCTCGAAGGATATACATAATTAATGTTGATGAAACAGGTCTGTATTATCGCGCCATGCCAAATAAAACTTTTGCGTTAAAATACGATAAATGCAATGGCAAAAAAATTGACAAAACAACAGTTAACTATTTTATTCTGCGTAAATATGGAAGGCGACAAAGAAAACCCTTTAGTTATTGGAAAAAGAACAAATCCACTGTGTTTTAAGGAAAATCATATCGACAAATTACCTTTAAAGTCGGTGGATAACAAAAAGGCTTGGATGACATCAGATCTTATGACAAAATGTATACACATTTATTTCACTTACATATGTGTCTCCGTATTCTCTATTTTAAGTTTAAATAACATCATTTAATAATAATGTCCAAATCAATTTTATTTCTAAAAGAAAAATAATAGCTATCATGTGAAAATATTGTCTTGGAATTTGGCGTGAGTAATATCCATCCCCTGTCTTTTGCGGACACCTTTGAATAACGGCCAACAATTTTGATTTTTTTAGTGGCCGCTAGTCACAGGTTTTACTGTATTTGGATTCCGGAGTTACTCATATGTAAATATGTCTTATGGTCCAGAACTATTTTAATAGAAATGCGACTAAGCAAAACCTTTTCAAGTAACTTATACGTTTTCAAACTTTCAAAACTCTTGATGACGTATCTGCTCAAGTAATCGTCACTTGTGATGAAACTCTACCTTTAAAATCAATACTTCAGTTAAGCTTGACAGATAGTTCTACAACGGGAATGGTACTACCAACCTGCATTGTATATAAGTCAGTGTACCTGTGTGACTCAATGCTAAAGGGTGGATGGTTGTTTTTGATGCTGTTTTTGAAAAACATATTATTAACATATTATCAGATTATGTTAAATGCAATATCACTGGAAGAAAAACAAACCCCAACAATTGACTCTACAAAGTTTGTATGTGCACCACTAATTTGCAAAACATATGTTCAAAACTTATGGAAAAGCATTGGAGAACTTTAGCGATTCCAATTAAACTAATTTGGCTTCAGTCAGGCTTTCTTGTCTGCAGAATTTA
The DNA here is from genome assembly GCA_004785975.1 of Popillia japonica. NCBI lineage: Eukaryota > Metazoa > Arthropoda > Insecta > Coleoptera > Scarabaeidae > Popillia > Popillia japonica. The sequence goes on along the minus strand of SMLS01062780.1, from coordinate 7,242 downwards.
AATAGTACTGCTGTAATTCATAGCGGAATTTAAAGGTGCAGACAGTAGAACAAAAAAATAGTTATTTGTTCTTTCATAGAATTTCAAACTCGAATTAGAGATGAATCATTGTAGCGAATTCATAAAATTATCACTAATTTTGGCATACATTGAACAACTGGCTACTATGCTGAACTCTTAAAAAATTTAAACAGTAAGCAGTATAAGCAAGGAAGATGATTCATTCATATCCAAACGAAACATTACAGATAGAAGAATATCAATTACAGTTTGAAAAATTAGTACATCAAATCAGAATAATTAAAGTTAATAATGCTGCGATAAAATTGATAATATATGGATTAAAAAGTTATTCAGAAAAGGATACTTCTACTTACATAATAGTACATAATTAAAGAGTGTCTCTTTTGCTTTTGTTAAAGTTGTCTAAGAAGTCAAATTGGTGGTCCAGTTTGCCATATTGATGTGGACTACTAGGTACCTAGTCGCAAGTCAAGTAATTATTTTAACGAATAGCCTCGGGCACTATTCATAAAATTGCTGGCAGTATGATTGCTGTATACCTATGTAATTAAGATGCTTATTTCACATTACCGTATCAGCTCACTCCTATCTTAAGTGCTTTCTTGTGCATCAGTGTCGATAGAGGAGTGTAACAACATTTTGAATAATTAACAGATTACTTTATTATCTGACATCTAAATTATTGTAATCTGATATGCAGATCTAATTAAAAAGAAATTGGAGATATTTTATAACCTTATAAGAAAGACCTCTAAGAAAACGACAATGGTCCCGTTCCCTTGGAGAAGGACGCTGTCCGAACTCCGTTCCCCAATCATTTTCCGCTCCAGAATACTAACATCTGGCGAGGCTAAATATCTAGGTGTAACGTTGAACGCCGATTTAACGTACACATTGTACCTGAAACAGGTGTCAAACAAAGGTACGAAGTCTTTCTGGGCCTGTGGGGGAATGTGCCTGTGGTAAAATGTGGAGGCTCAAACCTCAAATGGTGCATTGCTGTACACGAAGGTCATAGTATCCCCTATAACCTACGCCCGTTTTCAGTTTTATGGGAAACTACAAAGTAGAGATCTCCACCAAGGGAGCTTCTACAATTTACTTATATCCGCAAACCCAAAGAAGGGTTAGTTTATAAATGCCTCTAAAACGCCAAATGGCATGGGCGTTGAAATTTCGAAAGACTGTGAACCTGCCGTGAATCCATTAGTCTAGGAACTCCCCTTTCATCTTCCAGCCCAAAATTGTAGCCATCCAGACGTTCACAGAAGATCTGGCTGACACATTAGCCAGTGAACGACCATTCACAGGAGCAGAACCGACGTGTATTTCCTACGGTGGCATCAAAGCCTTCGTCAGAACTCAGCTTGATGCCAGATACTGTTTCCATTGGAAGGGACTGACTGGGACTGGAATTCATCCGTACCAGGACGGACTTCGTAAAGTTGTTTGTATGAGCAGGCCCGGGCTAAAGATGCTCTCAGGCATCTAGACTGGTCTCTGCACACTGAAAAAGTAGATGCACTTCAAGGGCTTAGCAAACTGTCTCCAGTGTAGAAACTGCGCCGACTGCCCAGTATGGGACGCGGAGCTACTTTGGAGCCGTGAGATTAGATGAACCCAGATTAGAGAAACTAACTCTGGACCAACTTACACACTTTTTCCTACAAATGCAACATGGGTGCACAATAGGTTCTTTGGCCGAGCGGGTTACCCGTGAAGGAAAAATGCGCTATATACTTTAATACTAACATTATTACTACGACTTGAGTTAAAAAAACAACTTTTACAATTAATTTAACTAATCTACATACACTGTTACATTCTGCTACGCCTTGCGCATACATTTCTCTAGATAGAATTTCTTAGTAATATTTTAAGAATATTAATCTAATTCAATTTTGAATAGTTTCTTGGAACATATTGAATCCATTATAATGTGCTTTCCTACTGAGTATTTTAGCAAATCACTAAAGATCTTAATGCTGCATCATCCTTTAAATATACAAGCTTTGTTTAATTAATTGATGCTAAGTCAATTTACCAATAGCGCACAAAATAAATTTCAACCGTTTGCGGAAGAAATTAACTCAAAACTACTTAATTGTACCAATTAAATTTTTACCGCTCCAGCTGAAGCGAATTACGCTCGCAGGGCGGAGGGCTCAACGGTCCGGATTTTCATTTACCAGCGAAATAAATCTTCGCGTCCAGCTGACAACTTGAAGTAAAATAGTATTTGTGTTATACGTTGATTACTCTGTAGAGAAAACTTGTGTTGAAATTATTAAATAATATCTCTCTCCTTAATCTTTCTGTCGCTTCTTTACCCACCCGTCATCAGCGTCGACCGTTTCCCATCCTCCTCATCGGAAAGATTTATGGAAACCTTTATATGAAAACGTCGCTTCGACGAGATCCCACTTAAATGCTTCATAGCAAATCACTTATAACTTATTGACGCGTGTAATTTTGTGAAAAGTTTTATGAATTTTCGAGTGTTATGAATCTTCTCGTACTAAGTAGAGAATTTACCGCAGCGGATTTGCAATGATGGTTTATTTGCACGAGTTATACTTCTGTCTGAGAAAAGTTGTTTCATTTATTTAAAGAAGCAACCTGCAAAAATCGATATGACGATAAAAACGTGTTTACAGCTTTTCATAAGTCTATTACATAAGAATAAAAGAAGAAATCAACAATTTATTGATAATTTTATTTTATAGCGCAATTATCTTATTTTTAAAAAAGCACAACTTTTTTATTTAAAAAAAAGTTCTGCTAATTTGACTCTCTTTCTTGATGTCATCACCTACAATATAAAGTTCTCGGTCCCCTACTTTGTAGTCCTAAATAAAAAGATGTAAAATTGTGCCAGTGTATGTAGAATCATTCACCGAAGAAAAGTTACAGTTGTGGAGAATGGGTTGGACTTTTCCTAGGTTTTAAGCTCGCATACTGACATGAAGCAAGATTTAGTTCAGATTAGTTTTTTCTAAAACTAATCTGAACTGTTTTATCAACAGAAATGTTGGAATTCACAAAATAGTAAACAACAAGACATAAATTTGATACAAGTGAAAATGTATTGAAAGTTTCTGTAGACAATATGCAATTAGTTATTTCTAGTTAAATGAAGTAGACTCTTCTAGTTCTCCTGGTATATTCTCGCAAAAATATGGTAAATTCAAACAATGATAAGTCTCTTAATTCTTCGTGTTTTTTAATCTTTTCTTGGATACAATTAACTAATTGCGCATTGACGCTCATTTAGTAATACACATTAAAAATACTGCTGGTACGGACAAGACGTTCGCCTGTCGTAAATTGGTGTGTTCTAATTATCTTATAGCTGAACAACGCCTTCATATTATTACATCATCATTAATACCAGGCACTTATATCTATTTTGTTCTGTTTTAGGGAATTCCACATATAAAGGGCAGACCATTAATTGATCGAATCAAAGCAAACGGAAACGGGCAACCAAAATAGCTCAGATAACACGTCATTATAACAGCTATCCTAAGGACAACTCAGCTGGAAATAATGGGTGGGCGTTTCGATGTCATTATGACGCCGGAAAGTAAACATCCTGGCGGGAATTAAAGTTCAAGAGTGTATATAGTTGTTAAATAGTGGAGAGCTACAATACTGTGGTCTACGACTACCGGAGAGCTGCAGTCTTAGGGATATTTTGGTCTGTTTATACGTAATAATATACTATGAATGTTAGTTCAGGAAGCTTTTCGGTATATACGTGTATGCCTATGTATATAGGCTTACAAGCGGTTATGTGAAACCCTCCTTCTCAGTTATTTTACTACCATATTGCCTGCATCTGTTTAATCCTTAGATTATTAGATTGGTGGTTAATTTATACATCAGTGGAATTAGTAATTGCCATAGTGAAAATCAATAGAGATTTTCGATACAGTCAAACGGAGTGAACATGAAATTAATTAGAATATCACAAAGTCTGTTTGTATGTTCTTGCTAAGTTACCCATGGAATTACTCAAACCATTAGTGCCAATAGGCTATTAAATATAATGCATGCTCAAACAATAAATTATGCTATAGACTATTACTATGCTTAATTATTGTTTGTAATGGCAAATAAACAAAGAGGTTCCGTATTAATTTATCTAATCCCTTTTCTGTATTGTGCATTTTAATAACGTTTACCTTTTACTAAGTTAGTTTTCCTTATTTTGCTATCATCGTAAACGTATTGAGGAAAGTATTCGCTGCAATTAGCAATTACATACTTGTCAATACTCATATCTCTAGAATTACAGACATTCCTAAAGGTGCATTTAAAATAGTACACACTAGGAACTGTGTGATGCTCTTGGCTAACGCAATGTAGCATAAGAAAGAGGAAAATCTATTATATGTATGTAGGTAACATTTAGATTTGTAGTGTAAATCTGTAACTATTAGAATTAGTTATATTAAGATATTAATAAAGTGAAATTCATTAATACTTCACAATGTTACACCTGAAGGAATCGACTTAAATGTTTACGTCAAAATTATAATGTGACGTGTCCTTCACAAACATAGTGTAAGCATTCGATATATCTATATAGATATATGTATATAGATGCCTACACGAAATCATCGAAGTTTCTCGAAGGAGCTATCATTCAATAGGCACCTCATCGGGTTTGCCATGAATACGTATTAAGTGTACTGAGGCGCAAATTAATTGCATTCAAGAGAGAACATGGCGATATGTATGTAATAGATAGGTACGTATGAGACTGTCATGTGCACCGGGCGACATCGAAGCAATGCGAGAGAATGAATTGCCGATGACAGAATGAATACTGATGACATATCGCACACAAGTAGAAATATAATTCCTATTACAGTATGCCCGCGTATTACACGGACCGTGTGTTATTTACATATATTGTTATAACGAAGCCAGAGGAGAATATCGCTTTGAAAAAGTGTAAGCTGACGTCCTGCATTTGTCAACTTCGCGCTGAAAAATGCGCAAAAACCACTAAATATGTCAGGCGTAATAAATTCAGACCATATGTGTTTAATGCGCGTACAATACGTATTGCATAATACCTTTGGATTTATCCCGGAATTTACTTGCAATCTAACTAAATTGAAATGTTACGTAATGCAATTTGCAGATGTCAGAAATGTTTGACCAATTACAAATACAAACAATTTCTTCAATAAGAATTTCATAACGATGACGTTAATTCTTGTCACGTGTTTTTCTGACGTTTATTATTTGGCATATCCGGTATCAATTAAATAGCTTTTATAGAAAATTTTTCCCCATATAGGCTTTCTTTTTCTCATACGGAGTTGTATTTTACAGTTATGAATCTGATAGTTAATTTTGTTTCTTTAAGTGGCGGTTAGATGGTGGCAGGGTTCTTTATCAAAAGTTTGTTTAATTTCTAATTTTACCTTTCGATTTTCCGGTTATTTCAGTTATGTTTTGCCCTGTTGATGCCGTGTAATCATTTTCGTACATTGCAAACACCGCTTTCACGCCGGCCTGCCCGATGTCTCTCTTCGTTCCCATCACGTCCTCCATTTTTGAATCATTCGGCATTTAATCTTCGAACGAAACGTGGTTCAGTTATAATCTAAGTTGATTTCGCGCCATTTGGGCGGATATCCCCGTTTCGTGTAGCAAATTTTCCTGTATCTCGCCCTTCTGTGCTGCAGAGGCGCTTCGTTCCTATTTATGGTAAATTTTACCCGATTAATGTTAACGAAGATAAACTATTAGCAGAATCTCTGTGTGAAAACTCCGTACACCTGCGGGTAAGCTTAGCTTGTATTATCACTACTAGAGCGTTTCTTCCATTCTTTTTAGAGTTTTAATTTACCCCCTTCTCCCTGGGCATCATTGTGTCTGTGTCCTGAGGGTCCATTGTGGCTTCCAAGAAAAATGGCGTAGGGGAAAGTGGTCGAATATCGACCGCGGGCGAATATCGACCAATGCTGTTTTGGTAATCCTGAATGGGTTTTGCGATCGCAAGCAAACACTACGTCTAGTAATTCGGTAGCTAGCTTCACTTACTACAACAAGTTGCTGTTGAATAGGTGTTGTATTGTGATACCGGTATATTGTTCGGTTTTGTGCTGATTTTTATAAAAGATAGATTGGTTAGTTTAAGGTAATTCAGAGTTTTAATGGCATTTAGATTTATTATTTTTCTATGAGATACAAGTAACATGTCTGTACTTACATCCATGCTACCAATGTTGTGAAATTCTAACCTAATTTTTCTTAATGATTGCATTACTCTTTTGTAACAACTTCGGGTAATATCGATCATTGTGATCGATATTACCCCACGTTGGTCGATATTACACTGCTATCAGTATTATTATTTGTTTTATGTAGATGCCAGATGGAAGATATAAACGGAAGAGTAGTCGTTCTTCATGGACTGGACATGCAGCGTGCTGGAATTTCTCGCACATTTAACAAAGAAAACAAGATGTGCAGCAAAGATTGGCTTTACTAATTTATGCGTCGCTACCCAAATATAAGCTTCCGTAAGCCAGAGGCTTACGAAAGTTTAAGCAGAGTGTTGGCTTTTATTCGGCGGAACTAGATATATTTCTTAATAATCTTGAAAAATCTATGACAATAATAAATTTGATGCTCATCGGATATTTAATGTCGATGAGACCGGCATTAGCAACGAACACATATCCAACCGAATAGCAGCGCCAGGGGGCCAGAAACAAGTAGGGTCTATTACGAGTGGTGAAAGAGGGCAGTTGCGCACTGTTGTCTCCCCCATGAGCGCGGCAGGCGTTTATGTTCCACCAATGATTATTTTCAAAAGAGAGCGAATGAAAGAAGACCTTCAAAAAATTGTCCTACTGGTGCAATATATAAATGCTCTAAGTCGGGCTGGATTACTGAGGACCTTTTCACAGAATGGATTAAACACTTTGCATCATACACAAAATCTAATAAAGATGACCCTGTATTATTAGTTGTCGACAACCATTCAACCCACTCTAGCTTACCGACATAAAACTTTTGCAGAGAAAATGGTATTACAACCATTTCAATTCCCCCTCACACATCGCATCGGCTTCAACCTTGATGTATATTTTTTCGGGCCATCAAAGATAGCGTACAACCAGGAATGCAACAAATACATAAAATCAAGGCATCATCAAAAAATTCTACAAACAGATATTGCGGAATTATTTA
>SMLS01062778.1:0-13217 GCA_004785975.1 Popillia japonica | reverse complement strand
CTGAATTTTGATGAAAAATAAAATAATCAAGGAATAATTGATAATAAATAATTGGTATACCTAATACTGTTATGATCGTAGAATTACGTTGAAGCTGCGTAAAAACTATCATAAAAATTAGGAAAATTTTCGGATTTCAGTTTCGATTTTGTAACGAGTATAACGCAGAAGCAAATTAAACTATCTGTGCTTGGCGTTTATTTTTGACCTGTAAAATGCTCGAATTAATAAGGACAGCGAACTGGCGAATCATTGCCCTGCATGATCATTCCTTTCGTAATAACTCTTAACGTATAGTTATTGATGCACTCTGTATTATACAGCCCGACCAAAAACTGTGATAGTTGCGCGGTAGCAAAACATATTGAGCCGCTCGCATCGTATTGGCGCGCTGATAAAAGGGGCGGGCGTTAAGCTAGATGAGCCTAATTGCGGGTCTGATATTGGATGCTCACTAATAGCAGCTCAGTGCCATATATAAGTAGGATTAGTGCAATAAAAGTATAGTACCGATCAAAATGCAACGAACATCTATTCATTTAGGCGGACGTGCCATTAATGCACAAAGTCGTGAAATTGTTGCTAATGTTATTAGCTATTTAAGTGAGCGTTTTCCAGAAGAAAATGTTTCGACTATAAGATCGGAAGTTGCGAAGGCGACGGGAGTGTCAATGGCGACAATTTATAGAATTGTCAGCGGAAAAAAGAAAATAGACAGTGGTGAATGTGACAGATATCGTTCTCCAAGGAAGCACATAAATACTCCTAAGCGAATAACTGGGATTGACGACGCTGATAAGGCGATTCTGAAACGCGAGATTTAAATTTGCATCTAGCGGACTGTGCGTACACTGAAAAGTATTTTACCCAAGTTCAAAGATACCAGCGGCTTTAACGGAGGTCGGGAGAGTTTGCGTAAAAATGTGCAAAGTATTGGTTTTCGGTGGAGGAAAACACAATCCAACAGAAAAGTGTTGATGGAGCGCCAGGATATTAGGTTCCAGAGAACAAATTATTTGCGAGACATCAGAAGGTTTCGTCAAGAGGGAAGACATATTGTTTATATGGACAAAACGTACATCCATGCCTCGCATACGACAGCCAAAAGTTGGAACGAGAATACTACCTCTGAGGGGTTGAAGGAACCCAATTCCCTAATTCAACTCTTACATTCCAATCCAGCACCAAGACAGGGGATTATCATTCCGAAACAAATTTTATAAACTATGCTAAGTGGTTGCAGAAGAAGCTTATACCAAATTTTCCACCGCGAACTGTATTAGTTATAGACAACGCACCTTATCACAACGTGCAGAGAGACAAGTGCAACTACTGCGCCCACAAAGCAGGAAATTAAGAACTGGCTACAGAGAAAAAGCATACCATTTGAAAATACTTTACTCAAAAGTGAGTTATATCATTTAGTTCTATTGAACAAACCGGCATACAAAACGTACGTTATTGATGACATTTTACTACAACACCAGCACACTGTTCTACGATTACCCCTTACTACTCAGATTTAAACCCTATTGAACTAGTGTGGGCAAGCTTGAAAGAATACGTGGCGAAAAAGAATGTGCGTTTTCGACTGACCGACGTTAAAGAATTGTGCGAAGAATTTTTCAGATACTTTCCTGTGGCAGAGTGGGCGAAACGTTGTGCTCACGCTGGAAAGTGTGAGGAAGAATTCCTTAAGCGTGAGGGAAATATTGATGCCGTTGTTGATGAGTTTATAATCAACTTGGGGGATGATTCTAGTGGCCATAGTTCAAGTGACGATAGTGATGAATTTTCTTCTGACTGCGAATAGTTAAACAATATTTACGTTTTTTAATTATATGTAATTTTATTATAATTTGTAGGAGTATCGACCGTACTTCGTTAGGGTTAAAGCGTTATTGGGGAATCGGTGTGTTAATTAACGACTATTTAATAACTATTCACTATTTTTCCAGACTATTTTATTCAGTTTTTAAAATGTAACGTAACTGTGCAGTTTAAAATTATTTTACCATTTTCTTTTAACGAATAATTAATGCATTGTGATGTAATAATTTAAATTAATTATACGTGCTCCTGATCAGGTTGTAAATAAAACAACGAAATATCGAGCTAGTGAATAAAAACTCGTTAATTAACATATCGATTCCCCAATTACACTTTAATCCTATTATTAGTGTGTTATTATTATACCTATATTTATTACCCAGTAATGTTTACAGTTCAAGTAATTTTGGCTAGTAAGGGAAAGTTTTATTATGAACTTGTTTATTGATAGTTTATATCCATGAATTGACGTAGCTTCATTACTTAATGAAACAATTTGTATTAACAAATTAATTAGACAATTACCATAAGCACCTTGTAATGTGACGAGTAATTATCGGTATTCGAAGATTAAATTAAATTAAACTATGACAAAGAAAACAATTTTCAAATTATAAACACGCCAGAATAGTTCTGTCAGTCTTAAGCCTGAATAAAGTGTGAAGGAAACTTAATGATTGTAGCAAAACCAAGATATAAAAGTACTGTAACTTTTCTACAATACTGTAAACCGGCTATCGCATAACTCCGCCCACTCTAATACAATATGCGCAGAATGACTCATTACTATCACGAGGTTTTGGTCGGGCTGTATGTATGTACATATATGCATATACCGATAGGTTCAGTCCACAGCGGAACATAGGACGTTACAAAATACCTATGGAACGCAGTGCGATGAGTGCGATATGGCAACACGCAACTCATGCGCCATGTAAGTTCGATCGTCGATCACGAGGTCAATTGGCTACGTTTACAGCGCAAACCAGATACAGTAAAACCCGCTTAGTACGATCACGCTTAATACGATTTCCCGAATAATATGCCATTTTACGTTGGTCCCTGCAACTTGAAACATGGTTTCATACATTTTATCACGCTTAATACGATTTGTCATCCCGCACCGCGCCATTATCTGTACATGCTATTTCACTCACAGCAGTCACGGCATATTGACTTCCATGTGTACCTCTGTGCATGTGCGTCGGTTAAAAATGACTACAATTAAACGAAAAGCACTGTCACTTCAAGACAAAATAAAGATATTGCAAGCTTACAATGAAAAATCACCAACAACAAACCGCAGAGTTAGTTGCTCAGCTTCAGTTACCAGTTTCTACGTTACGTACCATTCTAAAGAATAGAGAAGAAATTAAATAAAAATTCAAATTGAGAGGTGTGAAGAGAAAAAAGCAAAAAGTAGGAAAGTTTGATAAATTAGAGAAAGTCCTAGTAGAATGACTTCATCAAGCACGAGCTTTAAAGCTGCCCATAAGTGGCCCTATATTATGTGAGAAAGCACGTAAAATTGGTGAAAGCTTACACTTTACAGATTTCACTGCTTCAAATGGCTGGATCGATCGCTTTAAAAATCGTCACGGCATTGTGTACCGTCAAATCAGTGGAGAATCAGGGACAGTCAGAAGAAAATGTTGATGCGTGGATGGCAAGACTTCCTGAATTGTTGCAAAATTATGAACCGCGAAACATTTTTAACGCAGACGAATTCGGTTTATTTTTTAAATTGATGCCAGATAAATCCTATGTCTTCAAGGAAGAAACTTGCCATGGTGGCAAAGCAAGTAAAGAGAGACTGACTGTCCTTGCCTGTGCCAATTCTGATGGGTCGGAAAAGTTACATTTGCTAGTGATTGGTAAAGCAAAAAATCCACGTTGCTTCAAAAATATAAGATCGTTTCCTGTAACATGACGCACAATCTCGAGTTTGGATGACTGGTCTTCGTTTCATCGACTGGTTAAAAGCTTTAGATGATCACTTCCAGATTCAATGTACGCGCGTAATGCTGTTCATTGATAACTGCCCCGCTCACCCTAAAAGTGTGGATCTAAGGAATATCAAGCTAGTTTTCTTCCCTCAAAATGCTACAAGCAAGTTACAACCAATGAATCAGGGGATTATAAAGGTCCTTAAACAAGGCTACAGAACACGGCTAATACATCGCTATCTTAAAGAAATGGAGGATCCTGGTAGTAAACGACCCTTAAATGTACATGACGCGATCATAAACATTGCAGCGGCCTGGGAAGCAATTAAGCCTGAAACCATACAAAATTCCTAAATTCAACTAACCTAAATTCACGTAAATTATAGTGCCGACTAACCTGTAACAACTACAAATAATCACGTGATCAGCAGATGACATGTTTGAGTTTGGTCGTTTGGTCAAGTCCACGTGCGTTTATACCGTTAACGTTGGTTCAGTTCCGAATTTTATTTGGTTGAGTCCGCTTGTGAGCACAGGACCGAATCAATATATGTAGTTCTCATATTAGTTCTCGTACTAAGGTGGCTGTGTAAACGTAGCCAGGTGACGCCAGACACAAGCTACAACGCGAAGATGGGAATATACATGTATGTACATACGTTGTTGCAATTCATACTGCCTATGTTCCGTAACGGGTTGGGCTAATGTGTATATGTCAGTATGATGGTATTTTTGAGCTACAAAGTGTAGAAAAAGACGAACTATTCATAAAGTAGATAATTATGTATAATCCAAACAAGTGCTCAAAACCCTTGGCTGTTTTGATGAGATTTTAGAACAATACCATATAATAAAATGAACTGAGAGCTTCTTCCAACCATTAGGACTGCAATTTCGTTTGTTGTTCGTTTTAATTCATATTTGTTGAAATTGAATTTCCCGTTCAGATGTTCATAAATTAGAATCTTACATGATCTTGAACCTGGAAAGCTCCAGTGGCTAAACGCTGCCGGCGATGAAAAATAAACACCAATTTGTCAGTATTGTATACACAGTAATTGTAATACATACTAGCGATGGGTCGATTCCGTATGATTCGTATTTTTCATTTCACTACAACATTTAAAATTTTATCTACGGCAGTTTGTCGATGATAGTGAATTTCATAAACTGGCTCATTCTGTCATCATCGTATTGTATCACAGTATTTTTGCGTTAAATTCCGCTTTTACGGAATTTGAATTAAAAACCAGTTAACTGCAGTATTAAATTCCTCTTATAAGCTACAGGCTGTATAATAAAGAAAGAGAAAGTGAAATACGTACATAAATGGACAAAAATATCAGAAAGAATTGTAAAAATTGAAATGAATATGGACAAAAACACCAAAAAAACGAACAATAATAGTGGCATATGGACCCAATGAGGACGAAGCGGCAGAAAAGAAAGATAATTTCTGGGATTTAATGTCGGAACAATAGAAAATGACTTGCCGTTATACAAGAAAGGAAATAAACGGGACTGCGCTAATTACAGGGGTATTACTTTGCTCTGCACAGTAGCTAAACTATATGAATGGATACTGACCAAAAGACTGGAAAGAATAGTGGAAAGACAATTAGAGGATGCACAAAGTGGTTTCAGAAAGGGAAGAGGAGTGCAGGACCACATATTCTCACTGAAACAGCTAGTAGAGAAATGTACTAATGACAATATATATGTGGCCTTCATAGACCTCAAAAAAGCGTTTGATAGTGTACCAAGAAAACTAGTTTGGAACAGTCTAAGAAGGAGAGGAGTTGGGCAAAAATTAATCAACTGTATTAAAACTATGTATAAGAACACAAGAAATTACGTTAGAACCAGAACACAAGATCCGAAGAATTTGTAACGACGGAGGACAAGGAGGCGTCCTTAGCCCAGTATTATTTAATATAATAATGGACGATGTAACAAAAGAAGCAAAGAAGAAAGTTAAGAAAATGACGGTGGGTTACTGCAACATGGAACCGGTCGAGATAGCAGAGAGCATCTTTGCAGATGATTTAGTGATTTATGCGAAAAATAAACGCAGTCTCCAACGTAACTTAGATATATGGGCAGAGGCTCTGGAGAAGAAGAACTTGACAATAAACGTAGAGAAAACCAAAGTTATGATAATAGGTAAAAAAGATGAAGAAATACAAATAAAACTTGATGACACTGAAATAAAACAAGTAGAAACCTTTAAATACCTAGGGGTGAAAATACATAAAACAGGAACTATGGAGGCAGAATTGAATGACAGGTTAGATGCAGCAGCAGCACTTTATTACTCCCTGAACAATCCGTTCCTGAGAAGAAGATAAGTGTCAAGGAAAACTAAGACCTCGGTATATAAAACTATATTTAAGCCTGTACTGATATACGAAAGTGAAAGTTGGATACTGACGAAACGAATGGAAAACAAAATCCAAGGAATGGAGATGAGGTTTCTAAGAGGAATAATGGGAATTACAAAAAGAGACAGAGTAAGGAACAGTAAAATAAGGGAAGAACTTGAAGTACGGTCGCTGAAGGAAGATATACATCGAAGTCAATTAAGATGGATTGGTCACTTGGTAAGAATGGGAGAGGAGAGAACAACAAGAAAAGTATGGCAAGCAAGAAGATATCAGAGAAGACCAAGAGGTAGACCAAGGAAATCGTGGGACAGGCAAGTGAAAGATATATTAAGAGGCAAGGGAATGTCATGGAGAGAGACGAAAAGAATGGCAGTCAACAAGAAAGAATGGGTAGAGATGATACACGGAACAGAAAGAAATTAGAATAAAATAATAATTCTCGATCCTAGACTTGATTAGAGCTCGCTTAATGATTTAATTGTACTGTAACTATGAGAAATTGTTTGATTATGTTGTATTTAACCTTAACACCTAACGGTAAATAAGGTATTGATAATATATATATAAGCTACAAAATAAGAATTTAAAACAAATTGGTTTAGTGCCATGGTTCGCTAATATACAGTCTATGTTTTAAATAATTGTTACAAGATACTACCATACTTCTCATAAAGTTAGTATACATTATACTGAAATATCAAGGGGCGGGAAAATGAGTAATGGATTTATTTACAAAAAATAGTTTTTGGCAGTCGTTAGAAATATGGTACATACATTTTCAAAGTATTACTCGAGATCTTTCCGTCTTGTAGTAATTTTCATGTAATGCCTTATTTAATAGATCATTGCAAATATTATTTGATGAAATATTGTTACAGAGAATTCGCAGTTGTTGAATTTCCAGAAGAAGAAATTAATGGTATTATTCCTTTGGGTATCATATCAACCAGTTGGTTAATCGAAGAAGACTGTCAAACATATTGCTTATGGCCTTCCTATTTAAATTCTGCTGCAGAGAGGGAGAAGATAATTCTAGATCGTCTTCCGTTGGATAAAGCGAAATGTGATAGATGTTACGTTAACGTAGTTTACAGCACAAGTAAGCATTATTGTAGCCGAAATATCGTATTAATGTTGTTAACAAGTTTTTTTTTAATTATAGATCATTATCAAAATGCCATAAATAAATTAACTCTACTGGAAAAAGCGTCATATATACCATTAATGTAAGCCTACTACATTGTTACAGCATTTGCGGAAGCACAAACCCGGAATATAATACACCGGTTGTGATTAAATTAGATTATTTATTACTCCTAGTATTTTATAGAATACGTTGCTAATATTATTACAGCTGTAAGAAATTATGTCTGTATATTTATATATCTCCTATGTTGTTTTATATCTCATTATCCGAAAAAATATAATGAAATGATATATTAGGCTATTTTATTGTTTAAGTAATGCCACAATTAACTAAAGTATATTTATTTATTTAGAATTTACGATAAACAACAATGAATATATACTCCAAAATATACATATATGCATAAAACGTTCCTGCTCGCTATCCCTCATCCTCCTTCCATAATTTTCTTACTTCTACACGGTCGAGTTCTATGTTTTGCTATATATTTTGTTGTTCAAAATCTGATTTAGTTGATTTAAATTTGTGATATGGTAATTTTTTCATTTGTTTAGGTGTTTTGTTGTACATTTTTCTTGCTGTTGCGGTTAATGTAGCTACATATAGTGGGTGTATTTTTCGCATAACAAGAATAAATAAATAAAAGAAACTACAAACTCGACGTTTCCCATTAATGTAAGCGGCTTCTTCAGGAGTAAAGATGTGTAAGGAAACTCAGAAGGTCACGGTAATTGGATGTATCTACCATGCTAGAGGTGAAAACCTTCCGACGATCAATTCTCGCCTATAGCGTGGTTGATGCGCAGAGTTACCATGACCTAAGTTCGCTACAAGTACTTAACAGTTGAATGTAGCACCAAGTAATTCCAGTAACTCCAAACACCACAAATTTCAATTAATTTGGGACACGTGTTTCAGAGCACGTCAGAAATGTCACGACTTTGGTCTCATCTGCAAACCAGAATAAGAAATTTATTAAATTACCGTTACTTCCTATCACTGGACTGAGTTGAGTGTTCTAATAGTGTAACCTTAATGGGTGTTCCACAACCAATACCACAATAAATCGGTTTGGAAAGGCTGAAGCTTGAAGTAGCGCAGCACCTTTTTGGTAATGCACATATTAGTATATCGATAAACACTCGAATTAATAAAAGCTGTTAATTCGCCGCGAGATCTCGACGCATATGAATTTATTTATCAGCAAATATGATAATCTAATAATAATTTTCGAGAAGAAGCAATTTTAGGGACTTCTTTGTTAGTAAAACCCTTTGCGAAAAGTCGTTTCTTGGTCAACAAGTGCTAGAAATTAGGCTCGGTTTTTTAGGCGTAAAGTGATTTATGCATACTGTAAATGTTCCGTAAAAGGAATAGCGGTTTTTTTAAGTGTTTGGAGTTCCCGGAATTACCTGTGATATACAAGCCCACAGTACTTGCAATCATAAAGTTAATCTAGATTCTTTGCAGAGCATCATTGTCTTTTTTAAGTATGTTCTAGATTTGTATAGTTTATATATTCGCTTCAAGACAAAACGGAAGTCGGTTCTTTTTAAACACTTATTGCATAAAAGCAGAATATAATTCCGCCTTAACCACTATTCTGGTCGTTTTTATGTTTTTAAATTATAATGATAGATTAATAAGTATATTAATTGTCTTTGCTCGGCGACGGTAGAGAACTATGACTTTGCCCAGAGGAATGTAAGTATATTTATATTGTAAAGAACACATTAACAGAGCCACGCCAAAGTTTTCCAGCGGACAAGGTTAATTAATACATCCTTCACAGTTAAAACGTCTCAGAATAATGGTTAGACCAGAGTTATGTGATACTATTGGGTATTTAAAAAGAACTGATCCGCCCCGATCAATTTAATTAACAATACAAATATGTACATACGTTTGAAGTATATTCTTAAAATCAACAGTTGTCTGATGATGAGATCACAGATAAGTACGGGAATAGTTCAATAAAATTCGTCAAATACGACGAATAAATTAAAAAGCGGTTATTCTTTTCTTTATAGGAAATGGAACCATTTTTCCGATGACAAATGAGCTGAAGCACTTGTATAATAACTAATTATACTTAATACTGAATGATGTAATTATTCCAGGTGTTTGCATCTACATTTGGAGCAAAAATCTCCCATAAATATTGTATGTCAAAGAATTACAATTACCCGTTTAGTAATATTGTTATATAATTATATAATTGAGTACATATACTTATATACCGGATGTAAACGTGGTAACTGAACGCTAAAGGCGTTAACTATTCCCCACTACGCACCGCATCAGCCCCTCACATGTAGGCGATTGCAGTCAGTAGGTATTGAGTATTTGGTCATTTACAAAGGGTAACACTCTAAAAGCTACATGAATCGCAAGAGGTAATAATAATCGATGTCTTTATAAACTTCGTGAATACGATTTGTTTTGATAGAAAACTTTATGCATTAACGCTAATTTTGTTTGTTAAATCGATACGAAACATGTTATGTACAACTCGTCAACCATTTTACATTAACTCCTATTATAAGTTTTATGAATAAACGCTAATTCTAATTAAATCAACGATTTTTCCCAATATACATTTCAATTATAAGTAGAGAATGATAAACATAATAGAGGAGGCGTGTACGTTTCTCGCTGCTGTCCAATCTGAGCCCGATCAAACGCGTAAGGAGAACTAAATCCGCCGGGGACGGCGATTGCGCCGAAGTATCGTTCAGTTACCAGATTTACACCCGGTATGTATATAATTTTGTTCAGCCTTTATTATACACATTATTATTTTATGTTATATATTTTTTGATCCTCCGAGATGTGTACAATCTGGATGGATAGGAGATATAGTGAGAGAAACAAAATTAGGACTGGGCAGATATATCGACAAATGTATAACTGATATATCGTTATTCCATAAAATATAAAAAATATCGAAATGGCATAATAATGACAGAAAGATAGTGTACATCAAATTTCGAAACCAGAGTTGGCGGGTCTGACATGTTCTCGGCCGCGCAAAAAGAAAACCCTATAATTTTGCTAATATGAAAGTTTTCCTTTTATGATAGAAAAACACCATATTCATGATTACGAAATGCTGAGGGGAAGCGAGGCTGGAAATACGCATGACTTTTCATTGAATCTTTTAACTTCTAACTTGATTTGTTTAGGTAGTTAGAATAAATTGATTTTTAATTTAATCGTAGTTTATTGACTTGTAAGAGCTAAATATGAATCTGGAAGATAATTTTCATTGAATATAAAACTAGCCCTATACCTATGTATTGCCATGTCATACCGGAATATTTTGCATATAAATTGGAGTGTGTAAATTTTTAGCATGTTATGATCGTCAGTGTTTTGTAAAGATAGTATTATACATCTTTCACCTGCGCTGTTTTTTCATAAAATTACATGAAATACCAAAATTGAGTAAATATGTTTTTAGAACATTGTGTTATTATTAAACTTTCTATAAACGGCAATACTATTAAACTATCACTAATAATTAGAGAAAAAAATAATTGTATATTTATTGAAATTGGCGAGATGTACGATGCTAGAGATTATAGAAACTCGACCAAAAATCTCGGAATTTTCCGCAATTTTTTTTCAACATATGTATAACTGTGATATTTCACATCTTTCCTATAATTTATCTTGTCACACACCTGTTACTGCTTCCAAGATTTTAATGGTGAACTTCGAATTTGTCAGAACCCCACTTATAACAGCTTTTGTGAAAGCGATGAAAGACTTTTAATCAACTTTAGAATTAACAAACTTTTCAATGTTCATTGAATTAATAAAATTCAAGATTCATTATGGGAATGAAATTTTTATGTGTTTTAGAGATGTCATTATCGATTATACATTTACATTAGAATTTCCTTCATTGAATTTTTAGTGTTATTTATCTTGGAGACAGGTTTAGTAAAAATGTAGATGTAAAAGTGTATTCAATGTATACAACGCAATGTAGCAGTTTGTTGAATGTCGTTACTACAGACAATTTATTGTTGTCGGTTTCAATATAGAGTTGATGGCCTTAAGCATATCATTATACATACATTCTTACGGCAATAAACATTCGCAGCTAATAAATTAGGACATCTTATTTATGTGGGTTACCTTTGTAAACTCGTAAACAACTTTTAAGGCAAGTCAAATGTTTCTGTTCTTATACATACATACCTACATACTATAGAATGAGGACTAACATATATTTTTCACCTATCTACGAAAATGTTATACAGCATGTCCCACAATTAATTACTATTAAATATATACTTTTTTTATGGAATTACTTATAATGCAAATGAATTAGTGAATACCGTACTATATAGGCGTTGGCAGAGTGAAATGAGCGTTGTTGTTATGTATGTAGGTACATATACAGATTACCGCAAAAAAGTGGATATTTAGCTTGAAATACGCAGACACATGTATGTTACATATGTGAAAGGATTGATACTATACTGTGACTAAACTAAGCGATATCTCCACGTATACCTACACGTATATGTAAATATGCGTGCGCTAAAGTGTGTAATACGGTTTAAAATATTGCTATGTACCTACAATCAAAAAAATATATTGAAATGATATTGTGGGGGAGATACAACAATCGAAAGGGCGCCCGCACACTTATAAATAAAATAAATTACCTGAACGTCCAGCATCTAAAATTATTAGATTGAATGTCGAAGACCTATACTATCGACAGGTTTTTTAGTAACTAAAATTAACATATAACGAAGCGAAAGTAGATTTTCTGCACCGGAATCGCCAGGTTTACGAACCGTAATAAAATCTGTCGAGGATATAATGACAACAATACCAAAACATCTGAAATCGTGGCGGAATAGTAAATAAACCGCTTCCATTCACACAACAAACGTATGATCCCAGCAAACACAGATACAGTCAGGTCCCAAAATAACGGATAAATTCATTTTCAACGAATTATGAATGCAAAAGAAAAATTCTGAAACAGGTCAGTCTTTAGATAATATATAATATGATTAATTTTATGCCTTATCATGTATTTTAAATCAATAATGTTGAGTGGTTTACTGCTGTAGATTTTTGATTTTAAATAACCCCCACAAAAAATAATCCAGTGGAGTCAGATCGGGAGAATGGGGTGGCCATTCAATTTCGCCAGGTCCACCGATGCAGAAAACCTTGATCGAGATAAGCTAAAGCTACTTGACTTTCCCAGGTTCCAACAAATATTGTGCTGGCTGCAAAACTTACGCATGGGCATAGCAGAGTTTTGATAACAACATTTGTTGCGACTATTTTTAATGTCAAAGTGAAATTTGAGGTGACCTCACCACACCTCACTAAACTCTACCACAGCTGTCATTTACACGAGAAGTTTGCAGCAAATTTGTTGACTGTTGTTGACGTTGACAACGGTTTAAGCACCAGCACTTTGACTGTGTCGTACAGGCTTAACACGAATTAAAAAACATTTATATACCTATTTTACATGTTAAACTATTATATATCACAATACAATCACATAATAGTATAAACTTATACATTAATCAATATAAATTAGAAAGGGTTGATAATATTAACTATTTGCAAATACTGTATTTGGGTGTGATGATAGATTCTAACATTAACTTTAAGTCACACGTCAAAATAGAATAAGTAAACATTTATTTTCGTATACGTTATTACTGTTGTACAAAGCCATTATATCACCGTATATTGACTTTTCTTCAACAGCACTGTTATTTATTATAAAACAATTTTATAGAATATCTAATTAGCATTAGTAGATATGAGCAAAGTTTCTGCGAAGGAATTGATAAAGCAGCGAGCGCGCGAGATTGAGTAACGTATCGCTTCCCAGTTACAGTCGACCACACATTGCTAATG
>SMLS01062776.1:0-15526 GCA_004785975.1 Popillia japonica | reverse complement strand
TGCTCCCTGTAGATAGTAAACTGAGAAACGTTAAATAGATACTATTTAACAAATTAATTATACTTTAGCCAGTTAATAGTTATTATTATTAGATAAAAAAGGCATTTTACGAATAAATTCAACAAGTACGTGTTTTCACAAACTTTGAATCGGAGTTAATTCAGCACACGGCATTTTCGTATTTATAAAGGTTCTTTTTATGCTGCGGTAGATCAAACGCATACATATGAGAGTCATAAATCCAAAGAAAGAAATATTTTGATGGGCATGACAAACAACAGCTGGCTTTTTTGTAAAACCAATAAGGTGTCTGGACCGTTATATTGCGCGTGGGTAGATGGAAATAAAGCTCCAAAATAAGGACGAAAAATATTACATTGAATGAACCATCAAGTTATCAATGATGAAAGTAATGGTTTCCTGAACCGGGTATAAATCGCTAATATATAATTAATTAATTAGTTGTGCACTATTCCAACAGTTAAAAGTTTCCATAAAAAAATCTTAATTTTAACTTTTTATCGGCTTTTTAGGACTTGGAACCATTTTGCGCGACTACATTAATGCGTCAACGCACACAAAAAGCGGACAGCGGATTATGTTACTAAAGCATACAAATGGCCAACAAAAGTTGACAGCATTTATGCACACGTGATGAGTTTTTGTTAGATAACTTAAAAACAAAAGATGTTGTTGGTAAACTAACTAACAAATAAACTACATGATTGTTTGATGAAACGGATTTGAAAGTGTTTCACAAAAATGCTGCGTTAACGGCGAACGAATAATCGATAATAGTTGATAATTATGCATGATAATGATGCATAGCAGAATACAGAGCAGTGATATGTAAGAACTGTTTGAATAGCCCGCAGGAAAATAATAGGCTGCAGGTATTGACGTATCTACAGCGAAGTAGAAATATTAATTGCAACGAGCACTTTGCAATAATTTAGATATTACAATTCCAACTATCTGATCAATCATTCTGTGTGAAGCTAAGTTCGATACAGATCTGTATAACACATATCGGAAGGAACGGGCGCTCTAGATTGCCTTCATACGAAACCGTGATTCTGTGACGATGGTAACGTTTAGGTATTGCAATTGTATGTATGTACACTCTGTAAAGTAATGTCTCCTCCTGCTGCTGGATTCATGTCAATAACACTTTTCATAGAGAGCGTTATATGCATCGGACATCTTCGGCTTTCTTATATATCCGGCAACAAAAAACACAAACTAAGCGGGCGGCATTCGGCGCGAAAACAATAGACAAACACGTTTGCCGACACACTTGTTTTCAATCGGTGCATTTATGTATTTTAATCGAAAAGTTAAGATAGATTTGCGGGTAGGCATAATTCCTTTGTACATATTTAAAATCTCGCTACATGTGTGTTTACTTGCTAGCGGTAGATTGTAGGAATTTATTAAAGATACATTTTTACCGTATTATACTACAGTATTTTTGATGCGTGCTCTTGTTAGTTTGCCAGGCTTTTATTGTAGATAATTTTTAATGTATATTATATTTATTTGAATATTAATGGAATACTAAACGTTAGCTTACACAAATTACAAAGAAAATATGAAATTATTGTAAAAGTAAAACAACCTATAATAAACCAGACGAATAGAATGCTGCTGCTTCAGTTGCATTATAATATAGCTATTTAACGACATCCTAAGTAGAAAACATAAATTTAGTCATTGGAAAGAGATTAAGTGTAAAATTTACAACAGCAAAACTAAAATAAAAAGAAATCATTATTTTCAACTTGGTCCTACTAATCAGATAGTTTAGCTTGTGTCACTTTTCTTGCATTAAGTGGATACACTATATTTTACAAACTTATTAGTGACTTTAGGGCTTTTTTACTACAACTTTTCGCATTGATGTATCGCCTACACATATTTATTGCGCTTAATACTTCACTACTTCACAGTTTAGGTATTTCGAAATAGGCGTTGTCATACCCATCATTGTGACTGTCGCTTGAAGCGGGTCTGCTTTCATCACCACGTTTTTGGTATACATCAACAATAATTTCCTGATTCTGTAGTTTTCCACACAAACTGCAAAAAGGTATCGAAATCTCCATCCTCCGGCAGAACTAGGTTATTTATAGGTGCAACTTCGTCAGGACCATGACCATCACTTGCGGCAGCCACTTCCTGTCAGATACCAGATTTAAAGAAACAGCTTTTGATTGTAGAGGATGACATCTGCTTCCAGGCATTCCAAATAAATTCTATGGTTTGTAATAAGTTAATGATGAGATTTTCATTTTCTGCATCAGTCAATGTTATAAAATGTTGAACCAGCATTTTTCTATAATGAACTTTGAAATTTGCAATGATACCCAAATGGAGTAGCTGAAGAACACTGGTACAGTGGGGGAGAAAAAAATTCCACACTTTCCAAAATTATTTGATGTGTATGTGCTGCACATCGCTTCATAAAAAGAAGAATATTCATGTTCCTTTTTCACTCTAATGTCTAATTTCTTTAACCACTGTTCCATTAATATCATAGTCATCCAGGAATTCCTGTTGGATTCATATTCCGTAGGTTTTGTTTGCACACCATTCAAACACTTCGGATTCTTAGATTTGCCTATCACAAGTGGGAGAAGTTTGTTTGATCCGTCTGCATTGGTGGAAAGAAGAACTGTTACACGAATTTTACTTTTCTTCCTTCCATGGCATGAGTCCTATTCAGCTAATGTCTTGCTGGGATGAAGATTGTAGAATAGGCCAGTCTCATCACAGTGGTAGATGTTTTGAGGCTGATAATCCCTTATGATTTCTGGTAGACCGTCTTCTTTCCAGTGTCGCATCGTGACGTCATCCACAGCTTTCGACTCACCACAAATTGTTTTCACTGTGATTCCATGACAGTCCTTAAAACTTTGCAACCATCCTGACGAGGCCTTGAAATCAACGGTGTGAAATCAACAGCATGTCATCACTGATTGGTAGAGCTCCAGCCCGTTTCTACTGGAACCATGTGAAAAGTGCCATTTCCAAATCGGCATACTCCCTTCTTGTTGACGACTTCGTTTTTTGATTTTGTACCCAATTTAGAAAACTCATTCAAAATAGCATTTTTTTGTTGATGACTGTACACAGCGTGGTATAAACAATTCCTAAATTTGAAGCAATTTCGATTATTGTTTTGTGTGTATTAAGTTCCACCTCCCGTATGAATTTAACTTTTTGATCTAATGTGTAACTTTTTCTTTTTCTATTCTCTATGGCTGATTAACCCTTTCGTGCATGAATGTCACTGTAGTGGACAGGTATTTTCTAATGTAAGCACACCTAAAAATGCCACATTGCATAATGACTACTGAAATGGACATCAAAATTTTTTATCGAAAAAATGTGTAATAACGTCGATTAAATGTTTCTATTACTTTGAAGTCCTTTCTTGTCCTCATAATCAGTCACGTATTTTTTCTTCATATACCTACATATTTACATATACTGATTCTTTTCTTATTGTTAGTCATGCATGAAAGGGATAAAAATGATGAATGAAAAAGTCGCTGTTCAACAGTAAACACATGATATCGAAAATCTATCTTTACTTTTCGATTAAAATACATAAATGCTCCGATTGAAAACAAGTCAGTCGGCAAACGTGTTTGTCTATTGTTTTTGCACCGAATGCCGCCCGCTTAGTTTGTGTTTTTTGTTGCCGGATATATAGGAAAGCCGAAGATGTCCGATGCATGTAACGCACTCTATGGAAAGTGTTATTGATATGAATCCAGCAGCAGGGGGAGATATTACTTTACCAACAGAGTGTACATACATATGTATATTCTATTAGAATCACTTTTGCTGATGGTATTATACGTCATAGATAGAGCTTAATATTTGTCTTTATGTGTATTTCATATATTACATAATTTATTGTATAATGGTATGTATGTATGTATGTGAATGTATATTAATTTAACCTAGAATATGCGCTGATATTCGAAAGTTAAAGTATCCGAAGTTATATGAGTAGAGTAGTATAGCAGAATACATACTATGTAGCACCAAAAAAAAATTCATCTTAAAATATAATACTGAACAATTTCATTAGTACATGTATACGTATGAATAGATACAGTAACATTTACATATTTATCAATGTCTAAATTAGTCTGACGGATAGCAGTTGATGTCTGGATCAAGTGGAATCTTCTGTATGGTTAGACCGACGTCTACTGGGAATGCTTAGCTATTTAGTACTTCTACTTGGCAGATTTTTATGTGACATAGACATTGTGGAATGCTTTATCTCCGCAGTGAATGCATTCGTATTTGTTTACTTCTCTTTGTTATGTAATACTTATATGTTAAAAGAGCGTAATAATTTGAAATTAGTCATTACATTTCCTTCTATTTCATGCTATTAGATTTCTGTTGTATACATGCTTCTCTAAACTATTCCACACGTAAATTATCTTCTCAATTATCCTGCGAATAGTACTCCTAACAAAACTTCAATTACTAGCAAGCATTAGAATACATTACAAAAAAATTGTATTTGTCACAACTAGATAGTTTTTTTATACCATTAGCTTAATTCGGCTAGCTTGATTATATTTTACTAATTGTGACTCATTAATTTATGTATCCTTCTGATGATATTATAAAAAATATAACGAAATATTGAAGTTTCTATGGAAAATTGAGTAGTTTGATTTGACAGACCGAATACCCATACAGTTTTATTTCCCCTACGAAGTCCGGTCGGTACTCCTTTTTCATTACATATCGTATATGTAATGTATTCTACGTATTATCGATAGTCTTTCTATCGTCTGGTGTAAGACATCTTCTTCCTTATATTCCGTATACCAGTTCCTTCAATTCCTTTTTTTCACCGCCAGAGTTTTCGCCGTTTGTAATGTGTGCCCCTCTCGTAATAGAATGAAAACCTGCAATTTCATCCCATTGTATTCTTGGCCTTTCCCGTCTTCTTCTAAGTAAAATCTGTGTTTCCCATATTCTCCGTACTTGTCTATTTTCTCCCAGTCTACTCATTTGGTCAAACCATCTTAGTTGTTTCTGTTATATGTAAATATGTCATTTCCATAGCCTGTATTGAGCTGGCTTGTCTCTTTGCTAATACTCATGTTTCTGTTCCGAAGGTCAGGGTCGGAAGGTAAATAGATTTAAAAATGTTAAACTTTGTTTGCCTGGACATTTCCTTCCTACCAATAAAACTCTTATTGAGCAATCCATACACTTTTGCTGCAGCTTTTATTCTCTCTTTAATTTCCTGCTGTTGATTTCCTTGTGAATCCAGTACCACACCCAAGTATTAAAACTCATTGACTTGTTCTATAAGGTTGTTGCCAATTGTTATATTCACTATTTTCCTTGATGCTAGGTCTTTCTCTGAACTTGCAAAGATTGCCAAATCGTTTGCAAAATACACTCTGCTATCTTTACCACTCCATATTTCTTTTCCTTACTATTTTTCTATATTCTCCGTACATACCTTCAATTGCACTTCTTAGTCTTTTACCAACCTTATTCTTTTTCAGCATCCTCCATATATCAACCCTTGATATCCTGTCAAACGCTTTCTCAAGGTCTATGAAAGCAATGTATGCTTCTTGAGTTTGGTCTAGCGTCTTCTCAATAATTTGCTTTATATTAAATATATGATCTTGAATACTACATCCCGTCCTAAATCCACTCTGCGATTCCATTAAGTTTATAGTTTTCTGTATCAGTTTGCATTTTAGAACCCTCTCGAACACTTTTGCTACTACACTGCGTAAAGTCACACCTCTGTAGATTTCACAATTTCTGGCGTCACCCTTTTTAAATACGGGTACAATTATACCTACTTCCCAATCACGAGGTATTTTACCAACTTCCAAATTTTCCTAAACAGCTTCAACACAATTTTTACTCCTTCCTCACCCATATTCCTTAACATTTCAGGTTTGATCTTATATAAGTCTGCTGCTTTGCCCGTTTTCAGCTTATTAATTCCTACGATTATTTCTTCTTTCATTATCTCTTTTTCCTGTTCCAGCTCTTCTTCCTCATGTTCCATTTCTTGATTCGTGCTTTCTACTTTTGTATCCGAATTTGTATCCGCACCAAACAATTCCATGAAGTGTTCCTTCCATCTATACCCAATCTGGTCATCATCTGTGATTATATCTCCTTTTTTATTTTTTATGTCTGAATATGAAAAGTATTTACTAATAAAACTGGAGATTTAAATTCCACCAAGCAGTTGCTAACCTATAGGTAGAAGTAGTAAGGTTTCAATCGCTTAGTTTCAGTTATGAGATACATGTTGGCAAAACAATCGGCAGTCGCATACAGAATAAGTTGATAATCATTTCAAATTTGAAACTTTTCTTATGGCGATTGCAGCTGCGGCTTTTTAAGCTGTACCTATTATATTATACATTTAAATATACGGCTCATTTACGTAAAGAGCACTGCAGTATCCAAAATGAGCGGAAACGTTAAATCTCTGAAAATAGTTCTGCATCATGCAAAAGGTGCATCTACGCGCTTAGCAGGAGATATCTAAACGGTCAACGACAGGTGGAACTTATATAAGAATCGGGCAAGCTGATACATGCAAACAAGCACGGAACTCTTAGAGCAATGTTATTATTCGCAAGACTATTAATGCATATTCGCCTCTGCCTACGTTGTAGTAGATATATACGAAGCGCATCCAGAAGACGTACAACAACTGTTCCTGCAAACAGCGGAACAAACAGTTTCTTATTGATTACGATGCATCTCAGAAGATGGGCAAAGTGACCAATGATAAGTGCCGGTTCTGCTTGGAGCATAGAAAAACGGTGGAATATCCTACTTATATCTACATGACTACGCGGTGGTGACAAGACGTGTCACCACATGGCACACGGGCACCTGGAACCTGGGCCATATCGTTCAAGGAGATGCTAGTACTCTTTAGAAATTTAAAACCCAGTTGAAACTAAAAGGTTAAGAGTATCTACAAGAGACCCACTTTATAATAAAATTTAAATAAATTGTGAGAGATGCGTCAACACCTCATGCAATGGGAAAGTATTAGTAATAAATCTGTAATACGGTCTGCCCTAATTAGGTATAAAGAATTTATGCGAAAGAAAACAAAAAATTTGAAGGTTTGGTAAAAATGGGAGATTGTCAATTATTTTCCACATTACGCTGTGCCATGTCAATCCAAAAAAAACATTATTGTGTGCAGAACGATGAAGTTAATGTCAATAGAAAGATTTGTGTCATTTTTTTTTATTATGCAGGTACTTCATTTTCATTTAGTGAAACGGTTTACTAGATTGAACTATTTTATCTACTATTAAAATAGATAAATGCATTAAGCTTAAAAAAATACATATAGTCATTTCCATATTGATTAATATCATAAAACACAAACAAGGTATAAAGTTATACTTACCAAATACTATCACGAATGTCATTTTAACAGTCTTAATTTTTGCTCGTGGTATAATTCCTCTGGAAGACGCTCTGCGGCAATCATTTTCTTCGTTTGCATACCTTGGAGGCCTATCTTTTTGATCATCACCTACAATTAGCCAGACTGTAACTAGATTAAACGACAAATTTGTTGGAACGCTTAATTGTTCAGTATACCATAAGTTTAATGCATATTTCTAATATGTATGTACATTTTATACCAACACTGATTGTTGCCCACTGAAATTGAAATGAGTGAAGCTATAAAAGCATTTCAAAGAATTTGAAAAGAATCTCGATTTTTTACTGAAAACGTTAGATGTTATTTACATATATACAAAGTTTAGTTTGGATCTCGAATAGTTATATACATATGTATGTAGTTACTTAGTCACGACAGAGCCAATAAATACGAAGATGTATCTGTACAGGAATTTCAAAAGAGAAACGTTCCAATTCTCCACAGTTCATGTCATGTAAGAGACAATTTCGTGGTATTTCAATATAAAGGAACATATTTATGCAATTTAAGTTTATCAAATAACAACGTTACAGACTGACAAATATTGAATATTTCAAGTGGCTTAACTAATAATAAGTACACTTACTTTGTCGTCGCATCGGCATGTGTCCTGTTGTTATGATTAATTTGCTTTTTGACCAAATTGTCCATACAATAACTGCGTAGCACCCTCCAATTATTAGGGCTGGAATAACGAATAGAGCCAATGACACAAGGGTCATATATACTTGCCACTGCCAATTTTCTAAATCGATCCAACATTGCGACAGTCCTGAAACGTAAATTGCGTATAGAGCGATGTAGCATAGTTTGTAAGTATAGCAAAGACTATTTTTTGTTGCGAGATTGTAATTATGATTGGTTACGTTATTACCCAAACAGAATCAGCACACAATATAATCAAAAATGTAGCCTACCTATGTAATTAACATAAATATTGTAGAAATAAGAGAAATTAATGCTTGGATGTGAAAATAAAGAAAAAAAAACAAAGGTCGAAAAAAAAATACGACGAAACCTAAACCAGATGTGTTATGGAATTTAGATAAATCGAATAAAACGGTGACGGGGAAATACGTAATAAGTAGGATAGCACTTCTTTTTGATGTAAGGCTTCATGATACGTTTCCTACTCGCTCGATAAAGTATCAGTCGCATTTACCTTTAAAGTTGCATTCTTGCCACTTTAGTATCAATTTAATGTCGACTTTAAAGCGGCAGGTGTGCGTATATATAGTGAATGAATAGTATTTCGAGCTCTTCCGTAAATGAAATAGAAGTGCTGATAACAATGAAAAATATATAGAAAAAAGAATTGCTTGCTTGCTTGCTTTCGAACAATTTAAGTTAAAAAAGCAAATTCAAGTTTTCTTTAAGAAATGTATTCACTTTAAAGGTGGTCCTAAACTCGCCTTTCACTAAAAGTTTAGTTAGCTTTAGTTTAAGCGTCTGATTCTGAAACTGGCCCTGAGTGGGATTCTCACTTCAACGCTGGAAATAAAGTTTACGTAGTACATGTGAAAGTTTTCGGGATTTGGCCGTATCCTAAAAGTAAAATATACATACATATGTATGTAGTACATACATAGATATATCTTATTGTTAGTATTTGTTGGAGTGCTTCTTTATTGACTTGATGTTTTGAATGATTCAGATATTAAAATATCCACTTATACGATACTTAAATCACTAAAAACAAAATATAAATGGAGTAATAAGATCTCTATACTTTCCTGAATAATTTTATACCCTTTTGCGTGTGTGCAACCGTACTACAAATGCGTAATTGCTAATGGTTGTAACCGTTACCTAATAGGTGGTCTTACCGCAATTCTAAACTTTTTATAGAATTCAAATAGTAAAGATTAAATAGAAACAACATTACGACAAAAAAAGTGGTTCCACTGATGTATTACAGTGTTAGAAGTTTGTTATTTATTGGTAGGTATGTTTTATTACCGGCAATATTGTGAGACCGTTAGTTGCAATAAGAAAATATTATTAAATGATTTATTTTAATTCCGCGACAATCGAATTATATATAGCGTTATTATGCTACGTGGATTCCGATCATATGTAGATTACATACATACATGTGTATTAACTATTGGCAAACCAGCAATAAAGCATAAAAAGAAATTGAAACCACCGTCTTTGTTACACTCCATTTTTCCGTGTTAAATTTATCTTATTGTAGAAAAACGGATGTTTTCATTTAATTCCAGACACTATTCCACTTAGAAGTCAATAAACACGATTATAAGGGGAAAACTATCTGAAATTAAAAGATAAGTACAAATAAGTTATAAAATATCTATACTATTACTGTTTTATTCTTCTTGTAATTTTGTTATCAGTTAAGCTGAAATACTTAAAGACTTGCAACACACGTTTTTAGAAGAATACTACACATTTGAATGATAATTCAGCTGCCAATATAAACAACAATAAAGTTTTCACTGTAAGCGACTGCGAAATGCGAATGAAGCATGTTATTGCTAAACCAAGCTGTACGATAGGACATAGTTAGGCCAAATTGCTCTGAAAGCTTCTAGTGACTATTGTTATATTATATTAAACAAACCGTCTGACAATATGTAGTACAGTCATTGGCTTATATTTTCTAAGCCATATGACACGATATAATATTTTGAAAAAAAATGCAAACATAAGGAATCATATAGAAATACTTAATAATATGTAATATATTTTTAAATGTAGATATTAGCAATTAAACTGTGGGCGCCAATGTACCGAGTAACTGTTCATGTTCTAAAAGTTGGGCTAAATACCTCGAAAGCAAACATCATATTGATAAAAGCTTGCCATTGTATAGAAAATGTCTGTCGTTAATCCATCCGTCCATGCTTTTGAATTCTGATTAAACTGTTATGTATCACATTGGGACTAATATATTTATCAACATATTTGTTCTTGTTGTTTGTTTCTTTCAAGATGCTTATCTATTTTTAACGTGCACAAGGTAATATTCTTTTTTTATTAGTATAAATGTGATAACTTATACAATTTATTACATTTTTCACGCCATTTATTGTGCAATATGTGATTGCAAATGTTTTCAATTATTTCAATAAATCTGTGAATGTGCACGCTGCCGCCAAGAAGCAAGTAAAGCTTTGGGCTGCTCAGAGCATGCAATATAAAATGGGAGCAACAAATTTGATCTTTATCAAATCCAAAACAACCTCTCTTATACAAAATATGCCACCTAGATTAAATACAATTCTTGCTGGAGCCAATGCTGATGATCGTCTTCCTGATATTAGTCGAGCAACTTTAGACAAACTGTTACACGATATGGGTTTCGAACTTAAAACAGTAGGAATGAATAGCGAGAACGAGATGACATTATTCGGCGGAGGCATAAATACTTACGAGAGGCCAAGAAATTCAGAGAATATGGTACAATTTATTTCTTGCTGCTGACATGTAAAAAATATTGAAAAGGAAATGTGGATAGTGGATAATTTGCAAGATGAAATTGAAAAATTGATGATTCGCGCAACAGATTCATCTTCGAAAGATCAAACCGATTACTCAACCGACTAGATAATTGACATAACAACTATGTATGTATGTATGTGTGTGTAATTGCTTTTCTCAAATATCATTGGATTATATAGGAATTTGTATAATTTCAGATATTTTTGCAAATGTGTTTAAGGATTATATCATTTTTTTAAATTTAATAAATTCTATTATACCTCCATAAATAAACGTTTCGAACTAGAAATAACATTAATAATGAGTAAAATTAATAAAATTATGCGCTTTTTTGCTAATTCTTAAATAAATGGTTATTCTTGTAAGATGTTTTCGAATGCAAATATGAGTTAATAAATTACTGATACTGATTTTTATAATGCATTTTAGAATACGAGTCGATTTTTTACTAAGAACTCCGCTTTTTCTAGACGAGTACACTAAATCATCGAAAAAAAACAGATACATACATATATACCATTGAATACGTTTAATACTCATGTCCCAATTCCGGTTAAAATCGATTTAACCACGTTGGAACCATCACGTTAGAAAGTTAGAAACATAATAAAAAATTGTTGGTTAAAACCAATGCACACTCGAAAACGTCTATTATCGTTTACATTTTATCCGTAATAAAATCCCAATAAAGGTTATGATTTGATTGCCCGAAATGTCAAACAATTAACTGGAAATAACAACATACAGCTAATTGGACGATTTGGCAAGCGTGTACCGAATTCCCATAAGTCGTATACTGCATATGGAGGTTGAGACGGACTATTGGAATGGTATAGGAAATTTTTATGCATCTCTGTACATTTCAGCCTGTACTCACCTACAATTTTGACTGACTGAAGGTGTTCCAACCTCCAACCGAACCGCAAACCGAAAACCATAATTGAAAAACTATTTACATAGATTCGAGAGAGAAAATATATTATATTCTATATCCTGCAAACTTTTATCAATATAATTTTTGCTTTGGCGTTATATGCGACTATATCTGACGATGAACATTCCGACGATAGCAAATAAATTAACAAATATAAATAAATAGTAGATGACGTGATCAGAAGTTTTAACCAAGAGGAGCTATTGGCCCCACCAAGTCATGCACCAGAAGTTAAATATATGCACATTATTTTAATTAACAACTAATATCGTTACCTAACAGCATCTATAACTGCTACAGAACTGCAATGCGAAACTTGCACAACAAGTGGAAAAACAATAAAATTAAGAATGTATTCTCGAGCTTGATCAAAACTTTACATTTACAAATAAAAGCGTTGTGTTTTTGTTAGAAAATCAACACGGAAAATATGCTAAATTAATCGGTAACTTTTGCGGATAGCCAATCGAACACAGGATCTTGATGAAATCAATCAAAAATCGAAACCTATTCCAAAGAAGTGCAATGCAGTTAGTTCAATTGTGCGTCTCACATTTTCTCACCATATGGAAGAAAGTCTCACCACGAATGAAATACATATATGCAATAGATGCTGTTTTTTTTAATCTCTGGTCTTTGTATTTTCTTAGTAGAATTCTACTAGGTCGTAGTTGGATAACCATTTCTTTTCGATTTCCTTCTGTTTTTTTAATGATCTCAAACGTTTCCACGCTCCAAGTCCTTATTACAAGGAATTTTTGGAGTCTGACTGCGTCATGGTTTAGCTTTTTTGAACTATATCTACTGACGCTGCTTACATGTAAGTACAGTTGTTTCAGAAATTACTTTGTTTCGACGTACATATTTACTTTCTTCGAGCGAGTAAATATCCGTAATATTGTGACATATGAGGTGGACATTGCAACGAATTTATATACGGAGGAGCTGGATACCTGAAACATGTATATGCAGGCTTAGATAGAACGCATAAGTCAACTTCTAGATTAAGTAGAAAATGTCATTGTTTGATCAAGAACTAAACAAGAGCAAATAATACCTAATAAAATGGCAACGGAATTACAGTAAATACAATAGAATTAAGGAGACAATTAGGGAACTTCGTCGTCACTAGAAATCTATTCCAAATTCAAGAAAATAGTTAAAACCAATAGGAAGTTAATTACAAGCACGAAAGAAATGTATGTAGTTACATAACTAATGTAACATTTATTGACAGTTGTTATCAGTATATTTTTAGTAGAACGAACGAATAACGGTAACTTAAAAGGGTCTTGTTGAGGACAAATGTAGAATTAAAAATTATAAGTTACATAATAAACAACAAAAGTTTAACCAGTGGTAATATATGAAAAATAAGTGTTAACACAACTTATTCTTTGTGGAAAAGTCTAAACAAAATACAGTATAACTCGGTTATAACGTACACGGTGATAGCGTACTTACCTTCACGGTCCCGGCTAGGTTGCATTATGTTCAATGATATACTTCTATTATACAACGTACTCATTTATAACGTACTTCTTATATAAAGTACTTATAATCTGCGCAGTAGTCATATGCTTAACTCGATTATAACGTACTAACTTCTCCGAATGATGAAATATGCTACGAGGATTTCCCGAGTTTTGTGAAATCACAGCTCACAGTCCATTCTTTAAGCGGAACATTAAATTACTATGATGTCAGTATCAGATGTTATTCATAGACAGTTACATGTACTCTTTCTTATAAAATGTCCGCCCGAAAAAAACATAAACTGCACCCTGTGGCATTAACTGTTCAAGAAAAAGTGGACATTATTAAAGTTGTGGAAGGTGGTTCAAAACAGTCTGAAATTTGTAAGAAAAATCCTTGAAAGACACTATTATTTCTAGTTTTAAAAAATAAAAAAAAATCTAGCAGCGTACAGCTCATTATAAAGAAACTCAAAAAGCCCATTCGACAGGACGTTGATAGAGCTTTGATGCAGTGGTCTGCACACCAACGAAGTGCTAACATGTAACTACATACTTTACTTGAGTATTCAGTTTTACTTTTATAACGTACTTCTGATAAAACGTATCAAAATCTCCAGTCCCATCGACTACGTTATAACCGAGTTATACTGTAGTCCGAATTATCGTGTAAAAAAGTCATGAAGGGAAGTAATATGAAAGGCTACAATCCTTAAATCTACGTAGCGGTAGTTTGTTTTGATAATTCTATTTAACAACGCAAACAACGAAAGTGTTCATCGAGTTAAAACGATATCGCACAATACGTAGATTTAATTGGAAAATACATATAGAAATGCAAACTATTCAAACTAGGTGATAATCCGGAAAACTGCATGGGCATCACGTATCAACAAATTATAATCCGTCCCGCATCCGAAAGAGACGTGATTTTGTTCAAAATACTTTCATTGTTAACGAATTAATGAAGTATATCTTACCTTCTACAGGTTTTTCTTCGAACAAGAATATTGTTGGAGAAGAAAATAGGAAGCTAAGCATCCAGGCGATGACTACTAGCACCCTCGCTCGTTTCCCTGTAAAAAGAAATACATGTTGGTAAATACGACAGCTCTCTCTTTGCGACATAAATACAAATTATTGCGACAGCTAAAGCTACAGCAGTGGGTTTAGAACTCCCGTTAGACATAGTACTCTTAGTACATCAGTAAAGTTTTCAATTAACGTGTTTGAAATAACTTTTTTTGTGAAATTTGCCATTGCTGCAAGAAACCAACAGAAATTCCGCTCGAATATAATTAATCTTCTGTGGTACGTTTACTACCTAAAGATTATATTTGCTTTTCTTTTGGAATATTTTAATTGCCGAGTTCTTTTTCGCATTGTTTGGTTACTTTTTAGTACTGTGTGAAATTTAATTTTTGTGGTTCATCCGTCGGCTATATTAATTATGCTACTATACAGGGTTACCTTTAAATAGCGATTCAACTATGCGAATCTGAAAACTACGTATAAATGTGTAACTGAAAATGAAAAAAAAATATCTGTAACAATGATTTTTCAAGTTGACGCATATGGAAGTAAAAAAATCGATAAGAAATTGTTAGATTGTATGAATAGTGACATTATTCACTATAATAGTGACATTATTCACTATTCATTCATTGAAACGTAGCTGGCTGGAATTTTTGCGAGACCTAGTCAGAGAGATCGCGTTCTTTTTGCCGTCAGGCTCAGCTCACTTCACTTTTGCGAGTTAATATGCGAGTTACTTACTATGAATGGTGCAACCAGCCGGCTAACCAATTTCGTAGTGAGTAGCTCGCATCAAAGCCAGCAAAAGTGAAGTGAGCTGAGCCTGACGGCAAAAAGAACGCGACTATAAACATAACTATTAGAATTTAGAAAGAATAGGTCGGCAGTTGAGTGATCTACAGCATCAAGTCAGCTTTTATTAGTTGTACTACTGATCCTTCAACTGTGAAATGTATTCATGAATACCGAATTTTAGTTATTTGATATAATTTTCTTCTTATCGCGCATAAGGTTTGACATGTCGTAGCGAATGCGGTGTGCTGCAACAAAAATACGAGCTTGTAGATCTTCAGCATTTTCAATATCGGGACGGCGATCATACACTAAACTTCTCATGTATCC
>SMLS01062770.1:0-41805 GCA_004785975.1 Popillia japonica | reverse complement strand
AAAAAAAAAAGAAAATACTATAAAGCTAAGTGGATTCTTAATTCAACAGCTTCTAGAAAAAGGATAACGACACATAAGGTTAAAAGTGTTCAATCTGTGGAAAATACTTTCACGGCTGTTAAAAATAATTTGATGACAATTCATAATGATAAAAAGTAGAGCAGTCTTTTAAAGCTCTCAGATAAGTTTTTGTCCAATTTCACGACATTTAGAAATACATTGACACTTTGACAGCTATCCAAACTATTTTACGCAAATAAAAATAACGAAAATTTTCCCAAATATAACTATTTTTTAGTATGTAACAGCCAATCCCAAGCGTTTAATAGTACAGTAAAATGTCGGTAAATTTCAAATGACATATAGGTACATGTCACTCGATAATATGTATTGGAATTATTGATTATTGATTTGAACTATTATTTGGACTTTGCAGGTATTAAACTTAATTCAGCTTCAGCAGCTAGTTTTTGAATTTCTGTCGACATTATTAATACAACAATGAGGTTTAATAATTAAGTGAAATGTCAAATGACATAATATAGAGACACATATCAATCGATAAAATGTATTGAAATTATTGGTTTGATTTCTTCTAGTTAAAATTATTGTTGCATTTATACTAAAAAATATCGTATGACACAGTGCATAATTAGCTTTTAAAGCACTCGTAACGCACTCGTTACTAGTGTCATAATATACTAATATCTATCAAAAAAAAATTAACAACTAGCTGACAGGTGACATAAATATTTTGGCAGTTATAATTGGTAAAACCTAAAAGAAAACTACGTACTTCCACGCTCTGTTACTGGAAATAGTCATTTTTACAATTACCAAAAGAATTTTAGTGGTTACAGCACTAAAAATTATAGGATCCAATTCATTTTTAAGTACGTCAAGAGGCAGTTTTTACAAATTCACGGTTTTAAAAAAATCCGGAAAAGCAACTAGTTTTAATTGCTTTGCTGCAACTTTAAATACATAAAAG
Organism: Popillia japonica; assembly: GCA_004785975.1. Classification (NCBI taxonomy): domain Eukaryota; kingdom Metazoa; phylum Arthropoda; class Insecta; order Coleoptera; family Scarabaeidae; genus Popillia; species Popillia japonica. The sequence continues at coordinate 40,814 of SMLS01062770.1, read as the reverse complement.
TATTCGTTCCATAATTTGGAAAATGTCAGATATATCCGCCGCACATTCGGATCTAGCTGTCTTAAAGTGTTAAAAAAGCTTCCTCAGTCTGTAGATTAATCTTTTGAGGACTCACACAACAGCAGACTAACCGCAAAATGTCAACTTTGAGCGCATATCCGATTGTGACCAGAAATACGTTTGCTCGGTTAGAGACTCACTGTTGGGGAGTTGGATCATTGTACTGGAGCTCTATAACCTTGAGCAAGAATATACCGTCACTACAGGAGTCAGCAATAAATCAGCAATAAATTAAGATGCTAAAGCACCTTTACCTTCAATATTTGTCCTTGGAGAAGGCAACAATTGCATTGGTCTTTCGGTATATTCAAAGTTATATTTATTGGCTGTTTGTGTTCTTTGCTCTCACAAGCATTTTACCTGTTGCTTCCCTTAAAAAGCTCTCTATCGAAAATATTCGTATACAACGTGTACAGGAAAGTTTGTAACAAATGGAAAACTTTTTTATGGTTTATTTTTCAGAAATATGTATCGATAATTATAAGACATGCAGACATCCGAGTAAAAACTCTAAATAATTCTTTAAATGTCTTACAAAGTGTAATTGAGAATCCTAAATTATCTGTGAGGAAATGTGCAACTAATTTAGAATTACGTAAATCAGCAGTACATAAAATATTTAAAACAAACAAGTATACTTCTTATAAACCAAGATATGTCCAAACTTTGCAAGAACGACATTTTGACCAGTTAGGTTTCCTTCATGATACAAGTTGAAATAGAAAAGAACTGAATATTCACCACAAATGGTGTAGTTTGTTCGCAGAACTGTCGTTGGTGGTCTCAAAAGAATCCACATTTCAGAATGGAGTGTAAAAACCAATATTCGCAAAAGAAAAGTTGTTGGACCGTACTTTTTTCAGCAGAGTCTAAATACTGGAAGGTATTTTTGACTGAATTAGAAAATGAATTTGATAACCTACCATTACAAACAAGACGTTCTTGATGGTTTATCCACGATGGTGTAGTTCTCGTCCAGTCGTGCAGTATTTAAACCGAGAATTTCCAGAACAGTGGATAGGAATCCTTTGAATATTTTTTTATTGGATTGGCTGAAACGTAGAGCATATTCACAGAGACCGTTTGATAACCGAGAAGAACAGAATTCGGGAAGCGGTATATCGAAATTAAATAATAATCCCAATTTGCTACAAAACGTCATCAGGGACTTGTACTATCAAGTATTAAAGAGTATTTTTGTTGTTTATAAGGGGGATTTTATTTGTTTTAACGGGTAAATGAGTTTTAAGTGAAGCACAAACTTTTATAAAGAGTAAAATTCTTCTGAAAAATAAACCATGAAAGTTTTCCATTTGTTGCAAACTTTCTTGGACCCATTGTATATAGAAAGCGGACCAAGTAAAATTTAACCACAATTATCAATTTTAACAGACTTGCATATGTCCTAAAACATTTCTGCCTTATTGTACGAAATCTATATACGCGTAAAGATATTTCTACCTCCACGTAACGTCCCATATGTGTTGGTGTGTTCGCGTATACGGATGCGGTTAAAACATCCATCATGGCGTTGGCCGGATGCACCATCTATCATCGTCACAGAATTCCACATTGTCTCCATGTCAACGCCAGCAGTAACGGGGATCACCACAAATTATAGTGTTCCTGACTTGTTGATGATTCGGTAATTAATTGGTTGACATTGGATTAAATCAAACGGTTCTCTGTTTGTTCGTTAATTAGATTCGCTCGGATTGACTCACAAGTGTACCGAACTTTTGTTGTTGTCCAGACGAGGGTCAAAACGTTTTAGGATACGCGTATTATGTTACATACATACACAGAAGGTTTCTAACATTACGAAACTTATATTGCGTGCGGCACGACTGCTTCAAAATAAAAAAAGATATTTTTATATTAAGTTCGTTATAGGAGGTCATTACAGGCGATACAAGGCGCAAACGACTGAAATCCTGATTCATTATTTCGCGAAAAAGGGTAAGAAGGGTGAGAACGACAGCCGTATAAAATAGGACGAGAAAGGGTCCGCTGTGTTCATCGCAAAAGCTTATTACGGACATTACGCTTTGTGGTTGCATTCACTTGTTACTATAACGTATGCAATTTTTCCCTTGGGTAAATAACCAGTGTGCCGTGCCGCGCCAATAAACGAGTGCAAATTGTAAAGTAACGTAACTTGGGATGGCGATAATGAGAGGAAAGGAAAGGAATGAGTCATCGTTTCGTATAAAATTTTGTGGATGTTGAAAGAAAGAATCATGTCACGGTGGTCACAATCAATACTCTCTTTTATCAACTTGTTTAATAACAACGCAAAAAGACCATCGAGCTGCGCAATCTTTTCAATGCAAGTATCGTCAAAGTGAGTAATTCACTTCACTATTTCAACGAATAATCCGTCGACGGCGAACAAGATAGTTTTAGGAATGTAATAGCTAAAGCAGGAATGTCCGCTCATCCAACACATAAGCAGGGAGCTACTAGTAGTGGATCGTATACACAGTAGTAGGTGATGCCATCGTGACGTGATCATCGCACGAGTACTCGCATTCATATCCCGTGTAGCGTAACAAGCGAGTCAAGGAGCATTATGACTAATTGAAGCTCATCCGTATTCGGTCCGGAGTCCGGAATACACAGGTAGATAGGTACGCCATCTAGTTTGCCACTGCACAAAGATAAAACGGGGGATCAGCAATCAGGTAAATTAGCGACTAGGTGGATAGCTACTCCTGCCACTGTTGCTCTTGCTGCTGCTGCTCTAACATTGCAGTTCCACCTCTCTATATGTAGTGCTAAGAGAGCAGCGCGCAGGAAGTCGATTCAAGATCGACGGTCCGTGAGGACCATTCAACACACTATTCCCTAATTGGCAACGTGAAGGAGTAGAAATAAAATTGTGTGCTTCGCGATGTTGTGCGTATTAAAAGCGAAGAACGGTTCTTTTTATGCTATATAGACGCGCAATACGCTGTAGCGTGTAGGTTTTACTATTGAAACAAAATAGGAAAATGCGCTTAAAGAGAATAACAATAATCTCAACTGCCTATTAGGATGTAAGATACTTAACTTTGATGTCTACTTCGTCTGCGTATTAGAAATAGAAATAGAAATACCTTTATTATTGCAATATTTTTCAATACAACGAGGAAGAAAGAAAAATGCAAAAGTCAAGTCAGAAGTAATCTCAAAGATGTACATTTGAAGTTAATAATTATTCTATATTGTATGGCTCAATCTCCAGTAATAGTTAAATACTTTTTAAATACAGATAAGTTCACAGGGTCCTGCAGCTGAACTCCGGTCTTTGATTGGTCATTTGCTATTCAAGTGAAACGTTTTTCTGAAACACATGATGAAACTAGATGTTAAGGAGTATATCTTAAAATTATTTTGGCTTATACAGGATGTTCGGAAAACAATCGGCATAATCACTGGATGTCACTGACTATTGTCTATACGTACTTATTTTATTTTTTTTATTTGATGCGCTTGTTTATTAGAAATTATTATTTTTGTTAAAAAATCGATATTTACATAGCCCCATTAGAAAAATCAGTACTACCACAAATGTGATGTTTACGATGAAATAATTGGGAATTCTTTTAGCAAGCTCCAGAAGATACTTTGGGCAAAATTTCAAGCTGTTGCGACATACAGGATGTTCAGAATTCATGATCTAATTTCGGAAGCTTTGACTAACTTTTTTAGATTTTTTTTAAATTGCACACCCTGTATATTTTTGCATAAGCGGATGCGGATCCTAATTATGCACAATTTTTCATATGTTCCTATGACTATCTGTAGTCGTTTTTGATAAAAACGCAAAATTTAAAAATGTCTACGAATTGCATTATTGAAATACATACGTAGATATCAAATGTGCTATGATTGCATAAATGTAAAAATATGAATACTGCCAAGTATGTTAATACTAATAAAAAGTTCGGTTACTATAGTGGTATGTCAATGAACAGAATATAATAGTGTTTCAGGCTTTGAATTTATGCTGTAAAAGTTTATTTCACGGTATGAATAAGAAGAACTTGTAGATATCTTTGAATTCCGTGAAAGCGAAAAAAATTGCTTTCTTGCAAGCAGAATTTATGCTCAAAAATATCCTGACAAAAAAACATCCAGATAAAACATGTTTTAAGATGTTGTTGAAAAGGTTCATAGGAACGAGAAGTGTGAAGTATAAAACAGCAAATATGTAGATCAAAACTTGTAAGAACTGAGAGCAATGAATTATCGTTACTTTTTGATGGCAACAGAAAATCCCACTTTCAGCCAAAAGCAAATTAGTGAAGAAACAGAAAGCAATGGGACTTCCGTTCAAGGAATTTGGTAAAAGAATCACTGTCATGGATAGTACGAAATTCTTTCAGCCATCGCTTGCGTCTTTGTTTGGATGTATGGAACGCATTTTAAAACTCTATTGTAGTGTGTATTTCCTTAGTTTGGTTTATGTTTTTCGTTACTTTCATTTTGTTATTAGTTACATATTTTGAATTGTACGATTTTAGCAAAAACGGCTAGAAATAGTCGTACATAATTTATGTAATTAACAAAATTTTTCCATAATTAAGATCTGCATCCGTTTATGCAAAAATATACATCTTTCGTCTGAATGTCTTTTGTCAGGATAGTTTTGAGCATAAATTGAGCATAATACAAAGGTCATGAATACAAGTTCTTTGTTAAAATAATTCATACCGAGAAATAGACTTAAAATATAAATTCAACGCTTGGTACCCTATTATATTCTATTCATTTACATATCACTGTAGTAACCCAACTTTTTATTAGTATTAACATACGTGGCGGTATTTATATTTTTACATTTTATGCAATCATAGCACATTTAACACCTACGTATGTATCTACACAATGCATTTCGTACACATTTTTAAATGTTGCTTTTTTATCAAAAACTACTATAGATAGTCATAGGAACATATTAACAAAAATTGTTGCCAATTATGATCGCCATCTGTTTATGCAAAAATATACAGGGTGTCCAATTTAAAAAAAAACCTAAAAAAGTTAGTCAAAGTTTCCGAAATTGGATCATGAATTCTGAGCACCCTGTATGTCGCAACAGCATGAATTTTTGCCTAAATTATGCATGTGTGCCTTGCTAAAAGAATTCCCAACTATTTCATTGTTAAACAGCGCATTTGTGCCAGTACTGATTTTTTAATGGCGCTATGTTAGTATCGATTTTTTAACAAAAATATTAATTTCCACTAAAGAAGCGTATCAAATAAAAAAATAAAATAAATACGTATAGACAATAGTCAGTGACATTCAAAAATGCAAATATATATACAATGTTCTATTAAAAAAATATATATGTGATTATGCCGATTATTTTTCGAACGCCCTGTATAATCCAAAATAATTTTCAGACATACTCCTTAATGTCTAGTTTCACAGTGTGTTTCAGAAAATCGTGTCACTTGAATAGCAAATGAGCAATCAAAGAGTGGAGTTTAGTTGCTGGACCCTGTGGTAACTTATTAAAGAATATTAGGCAATTATATTGTAAACTGTTTCACTTAAGGTGAGTAGATGTTTGGAGTAGCGATAATCAGTTTTAAACCTAGTAGAATAATCGGGTTGTAATTCACTGTCCTCGAATAAGTTTCTGTTCTGGTACCAGAAGGTCACGGTCGAGACGGTTTACACGTCGAGTTACCGTGACCTTCTGGTACCCACCCAGTTAACCTCTTTTGCTCCTGAAGAAGCCGCTTACATTAGTGGCGAAACGTCGAGTTTATTGTATATCTATGTATGCATTTTATTTTTTTGTACTGTATATATTTTACTAATCATGACACGGTCAACACCCGGAAACCCTCATTATAGATTTATAATATGTGCTATAGGTTCTAAGAAACTGGGATAGCATTTTTTTTGCAAAGCAACTAGGTAGACCATCAACACCCGATAATCTGCAGTTCTTCAAGGATTTAGCTGTTGCTGACAATTCATTTATATCTGTTGATTGAAGGAAAACAGGGATCTTATTTGTATTTAAATTAAAATCAGAGTATTGCGCATCAGATGTGACTTTATCTGTGGTTGAGAAAGTACGGTTAAAGCGATCAGCAAGGTTTCTCAAGTCAGAACAAGTAGGATGGGCGTAACCAGTAGTCCCACCAGTGTGAGAGCGAACTACACGCCAAATATCCCTACTTGGATTTACTGTTGACAGTAGCTGATGATCATAATAGCTGGGCTTCGACTTAATAATTGTCTGATAATATATGGTCTTATAAAACATATAAGTATCTGTGTAGTCTATGTTACGGGTGCTTATTAACTGCAACGAACTAACTGTATTTCGAAGATTTACAATTTCTTTAGACGGTTTCCAATAGCAGGCAGATTTGAGTGGAATTTTCTTTACTGGAAAATGAGCATTAGAATATCTAAGAAACTCGGACAAAAAAATATAAAATTTTTCATTAGTGTCTCTATTGTTCCTATACACTTCCGACCAATCTTCTTCGGATATTTCACGTAAGAACTCATTTATCTTATTTTCACTAAATATACGTAACAGTTTGTATTGTTGCTTGTTGTTTAGATTTTCCTTAGTTTGCCAGTGTTCAGTGATATATAAAAACTTACAATTTCCTAGGAGTTCTAATTCAACTTGCCCATATACGCAGTTGTTATGCACTGTACATTTTGATGGTATAATAAAGAAAAACATACAGCAGAGTCCTTATCTAGTTCGTCTCTGCCAGAGGTTTCATTTTCCAGAAATAATTATTAATTATTGACGTAGGGTATTATTATTTAAGGAAAATAAAATAACGGATTGAAAATCCGTCAAAAGCTTTTGAAAATATCATCAAATTGCAGGCGAGGATTTACGACAGAATTTATGAACTAATACTACAAACAAATTTCCAATTTTTATGAAATATTTTACAGACTGTCACCGTATATAGCACTAAATAAAATACGATCTAAAAATGAGATTATTCCAATTTTATGAGTGCGTTATAATAACATTAAAAAACCGTAAATTCCCAATAAATATCCCATAACGAACGTAAAACTCTTCGTACGGATGACAAACAATCGCCGTTCGAAAAACACAGGAAAAAAATCGGCGACGCAACCCGGTAGCGTCAAGTGCCAATAAACGCTGTTGCACGACACACCGTGTAAAACTACAGGGTGTTATCGCGCGTGGCTGGTTTCCTATTGTTATTTTCGACGGGATCATCGGTTCGTGAAAATTACACTTCGCCTAGGTGAAACAATTGATACCTATTGATTTTAGTTCTATCGTGTAACTCTACGACCAGCATCAGCTCGATTTAGTTCTTTCGTTTTATCTGTGTGCGAACACCGAAATTAGCTAGTCTGTGAAGTGTTTAGTTAAACTGACAGTGAACGCTGCGAATTGTGTTACCGATTGACGTAACACGCAACAAGAAAAGCACGTAATTAATTCGAAAAAATATAAATTCGAAGATTCGGAATGGAAGGATGACGCCGGCCAAGTATTGCGAAAGTTCTAATTTTCATTTGGAAGGCAAATAACTATTCGGGATGCAAATCGTTTCCGGAAAGAATAACAATCCGAACGGTTGGGAATTGGGAAAAGGGATGTTGAAAAACGATCCATAACCGCTCCTGTATATACATACATATATACGAGAGATCGATATTATGTAAATTCTATAAATGTAATTCAATATTTAAATTACCAAACCGTCATAAAATTGCAAATGCGACCAACTATAAAACGGCGAAGATTTAAGACGGAAGAGAACTTTTTTCCGTTCGCCAGCCGCCTGTTTACTTCCTGTTCCGGAGAATAGACTTGTTTTGCATGTCGCGGAAACAGGGCAAAAAAATTTACATCTCAAACACTTTACGTCTGACATTATGAGAACCATGTAATGCATATTAATGGAAGTTTTGCATGTCTTTTTCTCAGAGTCTATCTGTCTTTTCGTCGTACATGCATATATATGTATATACAACAGAAATATGTACATACATACAATATGTATGTGCATTTTAACGAAACAAAACGAACTAAATAATTTTGAGCTTTTTTCTTTGCCAAAAACGGCGGAATCACTTTTTGCGAAGAGAAAATGTGGCACAGGAAATTAATTAGTTCTAAAATCCACTCCATTTTGAGCAAAAGCCCTTTTCACGCTTATTGCCACTACAGTAGTATCCATAAGCAGCACAACAGTTCAAGAAACGGCAACCACAATGCTAATAGGTATAGGCTTCTCTTTGAATGGACTTAAGTCAGTAGCTTTAAGAAACTGATATAAAATCAGTTCCTTAAAGCTCAAATATTCACTGGATCTCTTGGTGCCGAAGTAGAACTCTGCGAGAGTTTCCTGAAAGCTACTAAGTTGCACATAAAGTGCAGGTTAGATTATTAGCAAGGACAAGGCATGCCAAACCGGAAAGGACTTCTTACAAAATTATTATAGAATCCCAAAATAATGGAATCTTGCATTTAAAACAATGGAAGAAATACAAGAAACAACAAATTCGCAAAACTAAATTACCACTTCATTTGGATGATTCCAATTGACAGTTAGGACCAAGAGAAACACAAACACAGAAATTTACATACATGATTTCATGGTTCGTTAAATAGAAGCAATAGTAGTCGAAATACAACAAAATTCGGAAACCACACAAAACGACAAAAAATTAAAACTTTATATGAAACAGTTGAATAGAAGAACGAATAGTAATCAAGAAGTTATGTTTAGAATACAAATTTCTTCGTCACCACTAACCTTCTGTTCAGCAATCAAGCACCAAATCCAATTAATTGATTGACGTTCCAAGTTACATTACCGAATTCAAAAGACCGCAAACTTGTGCTCTACACCAGTATAGGCAAAGTCCCCAAAAACATGCATGCAAATGGTAACGGTAGTATTCAAAATTGTAGTAATCTATAGATACTACATTTACAGCAAGAAATAACAGAAGAAGAGCTGGATGAAGCCATACAAAAAATCAAGATACTGAAAGCACGTCTCTACGTCATTGTGTTAATCTTCTGGTTGATCAGTTGGTTGCCACGACTAATTACTAAGAAGGTCAACGACCAAGCACAGCTATCCGTAATTCTTCACCTACTCTGAGGAGTTTAAATCTTCCCCAGAAGATGTCAGTGCTAGGACTTCTCACAAATGGCCCTAATCTCGTTATACATATATGTAGATTAAAACCAACAATAGTTTAAGAAACCTCCACATTTGAACACAACAATACAGGGTTATCCAGAAAGATGTTACCACTCATATGGAATTACATAATTATTAATTTAATTTATTAGAAGGATTAGCATTGGAAAGGGGAATTTCGCGGACAAGCGTTTCGAAAATTCTTCACGTTGATCCGGGAATGAAGCCGTATCACATTCTAATGATTCCGGCCCTTTCTGATGCCGATAAAATTGCTTGTGTTCAGAAATAACGAACATAGATCCTAATGCTGTGTTCTTCATGTCGGATGACGCCACATTTCATATCAGTGGTACCGTCAATAAGCACAATTGCAGCATTTGGAATACAAAAAATCCACATGAACTAACAAGGCACACTCGCTCCTCACGGAAAGTTAACATCTGGTGTGGCATATCGAAGTTTGGAGTGCTGGGTCCATATTTTTTTAAGTATCAGACTGTAACGGGAGATGCTGACCTGGATATGTTGCAGAATTTTGTTGTAAACAATCTTCCCCTCCGTATCTTAACACCTGGATACTTTCAGCAATACAGTGCACCACCGCACTAGACTTTTGCGGAACGATATTACTTAGGTCAAACATATGGTGGACGTTGGATTACAAGAGGACCTTGGTCTCGGCCAGCACAGTCGTCAGAGTTGACCCCTTATAATTTCTGGCTATGGAGAATGTTGAAAAATCGCGTGTACGCTACAAAACCTACTGACATTAATTACCTGAAAGAACGCATAATAACGGTACCTATGGAAATGTGTGAACGAGCTATGATCTGTGGACCTATGGAAGACTTCACTAATGCATTGAAAATCAAGGAGTACAGATCGAAAGAGTGCATTAGGTCTATTTTGACTTGTGTAGATAATGTGTTACTTATTAAATTATTAAAATAACAGTTTTTTTCCCCATATAAGTGGTAACGTCTTTTTGGACAACCCGGCTTTATGCCATGATTTGTAATCTCTCCCAAGATACATAAAACTGTACTTTATCGGTTCTTCTATTTACAAGATTTTTACTTATAAAGCGTTTGAATTTGTTAAAAATAGTTATATTTCCTTTCAGAATACGACATATGTAGGTCTTTTACTCATTTCAAATAAAATTCCTTTCCTTACTTACAAAGTTTCCTACACCACTCCTTCACATATCCCCTTTACATGTTAACTGTCCCTCTGAGTCCGATAACACGTCATTAAATGAATATCTCGTTTTTTCAAAACTACAGCTACTTTTTCATTATATTTTGATGTTTTTGGCTGCATGGTTAATTACTTTTCGAATATAAAGATAATACAAAGACTTTCACTTCAACAACCAAACCCAAAATCCGCTTATTCAATGACGTTCATAAGTTAGCAAAAACTGTATCGATTTAAAGAGAGTGTAAATTAAACTAGCTGGTATCAACAGCAATAGTTCTCAAACAATGCATCCAAGTTCTATCAGAAAATTCATAATGGTAACAGACTAGAGAAAACAACGACAAATCATTTGACATCAACACAGTAAAAATTGATCAAAATATTCAAATACCATAATAATTCCTTAAAGTTATGTTTTCTTAAATAAACTGTATTGGTGCTTCTAAAATTTGACTTCAACAGCAAGCATCGTTTCAAGTTCATAATCCAAGTATATTACCCGAAACAAATTCAAATATGGGAAATCTAATTGCAAGAGCAATATGTACTTATCCATTTTTTTGTTTTGTTTTCCTATAAGCCTTAACTTTGTTAAGCTCAATTTTGTTGGGATTTACAGTGTCAGCCATAACTGCAACAAACAATGTCAGATAAATCGATTAACCTATCTTAACCCTTTTCCAATAAGGAATATATCTGACCCAATGTTGCTTTTGGTATTCTCTTCAAGCTCCTAATCCCTGTCGCAACTTTATAGTATCTTTTTCAGAGCTACTCGATCTAAGGTCTTATTGAGATCTAGCAACATCTAATACGCTGTCGCATTATGTCTTTTTATTTCCTAAATCAACTATGTGATAACAAAAAATACGAACTTGAACAATCTTTTTCTTTGACAGAACCGCTCCGTTAGCATATCAATACTTTTTTTTCTTCTACATTGATTAATACTTTATTATCTCCATGGGTTTTGACGCTTTGTGACATATGAAAATATTCTTTCCATCACTCTCCTGTTGCTAATCTATTGTCTTTTATGTTTGGTTATAGTTGTGTTCATTTTTTACTTTTATCGGACTTTTAATGATTTATATAATTCTGTTTTTATAGGATTCTGGTTTATATGGCTACTCTAAAGAGTTTATTATTATCATTAACGTTCTTTTTGATTGTATTCACATGTATTGCCCTAAACACTAATAGTCAACAACTTCGTTAAATTCAACATCTCATTATCGATATCAAACATAATATACACAATTGTGTAATTTATTTTCTTAAGAGTTATTGTATTATTTATTATGACATCGAAAAAGTTAACATGTTTAAGGACATACATACGTATACAAAAAGAAGGGATTCAGAAAAATATGGAATTGTAGATAGATATCAATTACCCGCATTCTGAACCAAATAAAATAGTTTTAAATACTTTCAAAACACAATAACTTTAATGTCTGTTGTTACTAAAACTATTTTGGTGACCTTTTCTTACAGAAACACACCTATTTCTTCGATTCTAACCTTTAAGCACCAACAAAAATGGAACACCGAGCAAATCCTTTTAACTTACGTCACAAAATAAACCGTACATGTACGTAATTCTGATTGACGTCCGTATTGTACATACATATGTGTATGCACGGTATCCGGGGCGGTAAAAAAAGCTTTCTGCGCGCGTTCCCTATTCGAAAGCTCTCTCCATATAATACAAAAATGCTGAATATTCTGTCAGTCCGAACTCATATTTCATAATAATTGAGGTCAGCATGTAAAATCAATTTTCAAACAATCAGATAAGGGTTCGGCTCTTTATATCCTTTCGTCCCGCTGTCCCCTCAGACCTCTTCTGCTTTCCATCCAAAGCGAATAGCGCATATATATGTGTACAGTGGTACTACATAAATATGTAGGCGGATTTTGGGATAACAGTAATTTCCCAACATACATATATCCAGATCCGATCCACTGTTTATATTGAATCGGTTCGCTATTGCCTTTGTGAAGGCTTATCTGGGCTATCTGTAATGAGATCTCTGTCTGTCAGCGGCCACAACTGTTGTGTGTATACGCCCGCTGCTCAAACTACTGGCAGCTATTGTGGGTGGCCGTACTGCTACCGTATGTATATGTATATCTATAATTCAGATTTAGACAGCAGAATATGCGTATGTATGCGTATTGAAAATATATCTGGTGCAAACTGGTAGGAAGCTGACCGCTCGGTTCCATTATTTGTTTGAGAAACGTCAAATACATCAAATGTGTATTATGTTGTCGGTATGGATATCGAAAAATTAATGCCTGGTGTATGCAGCAGCCCTAACACATAGGAGAGGCTGTGCTGTATAAAAGTATATTTCATCTTCGGGATGCTGGATACTTAATGATACCACCCGACTTTATTACAATTTTATATAAAATTTACGTCAATGTTATATTAAACTTAGCTGCAGACCTATCTGGCATACGTCGGATTAATAATACATCCATAAAACCAAAGCCGTAAATGCATCGTTCGGATAACATCAACGGGAGGCACTTATGTCAGTTCGACAGACCGCAAACGCGGAATAAATTATCATTTAAATAATATCTAAAGGATGGTACATACACCGGGAGCTGGTAGACGCCGGAACAAACAGGAAACATTGAGGACGGACGGGGAGTTGCCCGCAAAAGACATGCAAAACGGCCTCGGGCGATCGTGCTACACTCCAACAGCGGCCATGATGAAAATCCTTCGAGCGGAACGAATTTGAATGTTTTTTTTTCGGTGTGTGTTCCGTTCTGTTCTCGTCCTCACTTCTTAAGAAGAAAGAAAGGAGAGATAGCAAGGATAGAAGCAGAAACTTGCGGAAAAAGAAGAAGGGTAATATCTTCTTGTCGTACGCGTGCTTCGCAGGATGTTATTCTATTCGTAGATTTTCAATTGCTGTGCTCCTCTTATTCTCTATACATGTGTTGTATAGCTGTATAGGTAGTACCATACCATACATACGTATATACACGTACTGTTGCACTGCTATCAGATAAAGAATCGTCTTGGATATTGGGCAAGCAATGCTAAAAGCGTATTCGATTGAATCGCTGTTTCCCTCTCTGTCGTTCTTTCGTGTTATACAAAACCAATAATCTAAAATGAAAAATGCCTTTCCTGCGTTTGACGTTTCAATACGTATTTTCCGATAGAAACGAAATAATATCGTGAATTTTCAGCGTGTGGATGTATCGGCTGTGGGTGGTTACTTCGGTATTATCTAAAACAGCATTAATACAACAGTTAATGCTAATATTATCCTCAGAAAATACAAGTTATTCAATCTACTTTTTATAGCTATTAATGTAAGGAGATTATTATGCGATTTATAATAACCGAGGACGTTGCCAGGCGACGAGGCGCTTCGCGCCGAGTCGCCTGTGAAACGTCCGAGGTTTATATAAATCGTATAATAATCGAGTTGCATTCAAAGCTTTATCGTATCATTGACAACGATGGAAATCAAAAACTGTTTATTGTCATTTTAGCGTGTCATAACCAACGTAACTAACGTATTATAACGTAACTAACGTATTATAATGTAACTAACGTATTATATTTCCTAACTAACGTATTATGAATTGTTATGATGTTATGATATCAATAATATGTAATAAAGGTTTAACTTAAAGTAAGCTTAATGGTCAATGATACGATAAAGTTTAATTATATTTTCTTCCGTCCGAACAAATCACTTCAAAGAAAGTACTCTGAGATTCTTAGGAACGAAGATAATAAATTAGTGGAAAATCTTATGGAAAACAAGCATTTGCAAATATATTTCAGTTCAGATCAAACAGGCCATGAAGGTGTAATAAATGCTGATCCAAACAAAGGAGACTTCAATACTAAAAGTCACTGCAACTATTATTCAACGTTCTGACGAATTGATGAAGCAGAATAAGCAAGTTACTGCTTCAAGAATTGTCCATGAACATCTCACCTTTAAAAAGAAAGTGATTCTATGAATGCAGTGAAACTTTCTTAAGGTTAATAACTGATTCGGACTGTGGTAACATATTGATGCCATATTTTTAAACTTAAAAAAAAGTAGAAGTATAATGGTATGCTGATTCTCATTTATAATAATAATACCAAATTTATTGAAAAGTAATTAATTAATACAAAAGTTATTATAATTGGCAAATTACATCTCAAAAGGTTTAAGATCAGTATAAGTAGCTGCTCTTCGTCTTAAACGTATTTGTTTGTAGTGTTGACTGCATATGTAATGCTGCCCAGTCGCTTCTACCACGATGATTGTCAAAGAATAATCTGATTTTTTTCTTTAATAGCGCATTGATGGTACAGTAAGGGAATAGAAAATCGTGCATTGCAAATTCAAATTAGCGAAGGAAAAGGACCATAATGTTGGTTTTATTCCTTAAAGTATACTAACTAAGTAAGACCATCTTTGTACTCGATTATCAAAACATGTCATTTCACGATTCGATTTGCGTGCGTGAAAGCCACTTTAAGCACTAGCGCGTGAAGTAAAGTTGGTACTTACTGTAACTTGATTAATTTAGTGACATTTTAAAATCATAAATCCCTAACCCTAATGATTTTATGGGTAATAAATTATCTACTGCAGTATTGGCAGCTTCCCGAATTTCAGGGGGTGTATGTACATTCTATTTCACTATCAGAATTCATGTTGTACAGGTTTTAATTCTGTATCCAATTTTGTGAATTTGATAATTTTAAATTAAATGTCACTTCAACCATACCGGGCGTGTAGCGCAATGCTTAACGCGCTCGCTTCATAGTCCGGTGGTATCGGGTTCGAACCCCGGTATGTTCTTTCTGAATTTGTTTTTCTGCAGGTTCCCAAATTCCACGACAAATGCGAAAGATAACATCTTAATTCGGTCTACAACAGCAGGAGTAATAACTCATGGCCATACATTTACTATCAAGAGATTTGTAGTTTGTCTTAAATGAAAACGTATTTAACGATAGGTATTATTGAAGTACTCGTACAAAAAATATTGTACAAACTTCGTCTGTGAAACATTTCGCGAATTTGTGTCCATAAACTGGCCACTCATTTGCGAAATATATTTTCACGCACTTGGTTCGTGAATAACTATTAAAGTGAAATGAAGAAAAATGTGGTTTTAGCTTGTATTGTGAAAAATGTTGAGATATGGTGCTTGCAGATGCATGCAATTTATGTATCGGTGTAGAATTGAAGTTGTGTGCATGGTATACTCATACATTTATTTTCAGACAGACTTAATACATACATACATAAACATAAGGAATACAGAAACAATTTTTAATACTTTATTCCAGGTTGTTGTGACTTTATACTACTTTTGTTATCTACGAAAATTTGAGCTCCATCATTAAATATTGAAGGCGACACAGTGAAGGAACAACTGGTCAAAAAAAAGATCAATTACATGAGAACATTAAAAGAGCAGAACAAAGTTCATCGGAGAAGTGTATTTCTATATTTTGTTACATTGATGCTACTTAATAGAACAAAAAAGTTAGGTAGGTAGTACTCTAAACAACCGTCAGCAATTTGCTCCGTAGACCACGGTCCGAATTTGCCTATTGCCCAACCATCAGTGATTATGACGAATCTTAATCTGAATGGGTGAAGTGGCGAGTATCTATACAGCTGATCCGGTTGAGGATGAGCTTCAATATCCAATAATAAAGTGTAAATAAAGTGAACAACCCCACCGATAAATTGCGTTACAGCAAAGACCTATGTTTCCTATACGAATGAGATAGAAAAGTGCGAAATCGGCAGTGATCTGAAAGGTAAAAAGAACATTCTGTAGAAATTTGTGGTAGATTCGTAACAGATTCGGCTGTGTTTTTTGTTGAAGCTTCACATATAGATAAATAGAAGATAAATAATTACACTCCCCGCAAAGTGAACACGATGTGGTGGCGAGGACTAGGTGGCTTAAAACCAAGTGTAACTCAAATAAAGAGCCAAACTAAATCAAAATCTGGTATGCTAACCCAACACAAGGTGGCCTGTTTCCAATATTAGGTAAACTTCTCTTAAGAGGACTCAGTTATGCAGATCCATGAAGTAATGACCCATCGGGTCGCCGGGCATTTCGACCATCTTATACAGGCCGGCATCCAAGTTGTATTGTAGATTGGACCAGATTTCAGAAGAATTGAGTACGATTTCCATTTTAAATTACGTAGGATAGTAAATCAGAGAAAAACATCGATTTTATCCACAACAACTTTTCACAAACAAAAGCTATTAAAAATTGTTATACATGTTACATTGTATCAAAAAATAGCGACATTTAATGAGCTTAAAACTTCATTTTTTGAACAGCCATTTTTCAATACTTTTCGAACAACTTAGCTGGTATCAGTGAAAAATAAGGTAAGTTTTTTACTAAAAAGTTATGCAAAAAGTTTATCAGATGGTCGTGATGGTAGATTGTTATTGGTACCTTCACTGAAAGAGTTGGCAACTTATTGGAGAAAAACTGTAGAATCTAGTTCTTCTACGTTTAAATAAAGCTGTATTAGTATTTCAAATGTTGTCTCACATTTTCATTGCAAATTTAAAATATCATATCTAACACCAGCGTTGTTCGACATGGATCTTGATCAGTCTTAACCATATCATCATTGATTTGCGAGTTCTTTATGTACCATCAATGTTAATATATGTATGTACGTACAAGTAAGCGCGCATAACGCAGTGGACTGGATGTACGCCTACGACCCTGCTGGCTCGCGTTCGTTTCCTGCCAGTGATTTCTTTTTTCTTATTGTGCACAATATTAAGAATCATAGGTATACCATGCAAATTATTCATAAATGATATTTTTCGGTGTGATAATTTTATTAATAAATAAATTCGAGGCAAATCTGCATTATGGCGTGTATTTTTAATTTCACAATCGCGAATAATATAATGAAATTGGTTCATTACGTATCAATTTCTTTGCTCGATACGCCAAAACACGATAAACTCGACGAGCACCAGGCCCATCTTATAAACCACAAGGTTTTTCAAACGCACTGTCGCATAAATAATACAGAGAAGCACATTTCGTGAACATTATCAAGGTGTTTTTTTCCTCTATTAATAATTTTGACAAGCCGCGCATATGGCACGAAAACAGGAGCGAAAAGTATCATTTATGAATAATTTGCATTAAATATCATTGTTAATATTGTGCAGAATAACATTGAAAAAAAATATACTGATAGGAATCGAACGCGTGTCAGCAGGGTTATAGGCGTCCATCTAGTCCACTGCGCTACGAACGCTTACTTGTACGGAGACTAACATTAACAGATGTTGATTAGACATTTTTCACTTGAAATTGCCTCAATAACATATCCTTAGGTTTTGGCAGTCATGTCATGGGATACCCTGTATGTGCAACTTGTGCATGTGAATATTCAAAATTTCTAGCATAAATGAAACCGCAGCACCAACTTGACTTTCCTACTTTATGTAGTTATGAAAATACGATTCTCTGGCATATACAACTTCGAGGCAATAAATTAGATATAATTTACGACCGCATGTTGTTGCCGATATCAATAAATAATCCACACATATGCGTTTGTGATGTGCAGCGACTCTAGTGTCACCCTACGCGCCGCTTAAAATTACTTAGCGCTAACTGGAGTGTGTAATTCATATATTCCATAAACTGCGCTGTTCCTCTATTCCGGATCATTTTCCAATGACTACATCCTAGTACTGGTAGTAGTATTGGTACAGGGCAGAATATGCATTTACAACCATTTATCACGAGGACTGACTATACTACACATTATCGTAAGTCCTTTATTACACGGATTAATACTTATCGAGAACAGATGTGCTCGCTTCTATTGGTGTATTGAATTTCGATGTTTTTGTTCTTGTCGAACTTATAAACTTATACACATAATATAATAGAGTTTTACCTTTAAATATACTTACAGCAAACGTAAACGTAAGACAAACATAGCATAGAATATGATTGGTCTTTGAGCGGCGGCTGAGATAGCTGTTGCTGTGATGTGTACACGAAGGAATATAAGGACGGAGATAAAGCGAATAAAAAAAAACGTGCTCTTGAAAGATCACACGTTTCCCCATGAGTGGACATGAACGGAGAGGCATGGACGTTCAACTATTGTGAAGAGGAGATCTTCGCCTACTAGTAGAGTCGTCTCGTCCATCTGTTTTCGTGGGTCGTTCCCGTTTATTTCCACCCGGTGAACATTAAAAGTTTTCCAGGCAAAACTGAAAAGCCAGAAGCCATATTCACTCTCCTCCTTTTCTATCTATCTATCTATATATACACTTTCTTCCGCTATACACTCTTATGCTTTTATTTGCATCGTTTTCTCTAAAATCTCTTTTGAATATACGGGCGTGTATGGATGGTGTGCTTTCTGAGAACGCGTTTGCACGTGATGGTTACGGTCGATTTTTTATACACTTGACTTCAGTATGTTTTTTTTAGATAATTATTTTGAAAATTTTTAATACTATATCAACTTTTTTCTGCAAAAAATTTCTTATCAGCTTTCACACAAAGTTTAAACTGAAATTAATAGTTGGGTGGTGGGTTTTCACGGCCATTGTTTACTGCGTTGTGGTCTTCTTAGTATTAGTTCCTGCTTATTGATGCTGTTAGATGCACTTGTATCGAAATCAATCCAGTGCAGAATATTGGATAGGAACTCACTGGAGCAGTTGAGTCACCCAAAATAAAACTAAAACTAAATCAGCGTATAATAATTCAGTCTCACCAATAGATGTAAATCAAATAAGGATGGAACAGCTACGCAGGATGCTAACACGCACAAGATGTTTCTGTCAGTCGTAATGGAGCAATGAGTAAATATTAAATTTTGCTGTTAATCAGGTAAAACTGCGGAGATGTTGAAAACTGTGTACGGTGACAACACCTTACGTCGTACTAGTGTGTTTGATTGGCATAAGCGATTTAAAGATGAGCGTGAAAGTGTGGAAGATGACGCTAGAACTGGACGTTCGTCAGTTTCTCGAAATGCAGATTCGATCGCATGGGTGCGTGAACTTGTGGCACGATATCAACGAATGACCTCTTGATTGAAGGCAGAAGAGTTGAACATAAATAAAGAGACAGATTCGATCAATTTTGCATGAGGATTTGGGAATGAGGAAGATTCATGCCGCGTTCTTGCCACACAATCTTACGGATGAACAAAAACAAAGAAATGTTGTTGGTAATGAATCAAGGCTGTTTCAAAATGATCCTGAGACGAAACGCCAAAGCATGCAGTGGGTTGGAAAAAAATATACCCAAAAAGTTTCGGTTGCAAAAATCCAGAATTAAAACCATGCTCATTGCGTTTTTTTATACGCAAGGTATAATCCATAAAGAATTTGTACCGGAAGGATAATCAGTTAATGGTGCATACGGCCTTGATGCGATAAAGAGTTTACTGAAGTGCATTTCTTGAATGCGACCATAATTTCGAGAAAGAAGGTAGTTGGTTCTTGTAATTGTGAAATCATTTCTCATAAAACACGCAGTTGAGATAATCACTCATCCTATTCACCAAACTTGGCACCAGCGGATTTTTTCCTTTTTCCTATAGTAAAAACTGTGCTCAAAGGGAACCAATTTGCCGACGTAGAAAACATTAAGAAAAATGTAACCCGCGAATTGAACACTGTTTCGCCAGATGTACATATTTGTTGACTGTTTTCAAAAACTTCTACCTTCTATATAGAACGTCACAATTCAATGGAGATCACTTTGAAAAAATATCATAATAACATTTTTTTGTATTACTTCAACGGTGTTCTTGTCTTTTGTACCAATCCGGGAATTGAATTGCCAAACCTGTTATCTCTTCAATCTTTATAACCACTTCTAAGATATATCTAACATTTAATAATGCATGGCAGCTACATTAGGGAGTAGACTTAGCTACTTAACTAGCCAGAATATTAGCTGCTGACCAAACTAACATTGCAACATTCTAGTTCAGAAACGGATAAAATAGAAGAAACAAGGTCTTAGGAGTTTTCAATATCTTGGAGTCATGTTGTAAAGTGAAGGAAATCAGGAATTTGACCTAAATAACAACCTAGAAAACATAAAGTTTGCCGCGCAATAAATAAAGCACTATTAAACAAAAACGAATGTAGAGGAAAACAAGAATCAAGGTCTATAAAGAAATATACAAACCACTACCAACGTATGGCTACGAAACGTGGGTGCTTAGTTAAGTTGGAGACGTAGAAATGAAATACATGCCTCAAAAAGGTCAACGAAAAGAAAAAGAGAATCTGAAATGATAATATTAGAAGACACGAACTAAAAATTGGATTAAAACTGGATTACATAAAATATAGACAGCCTGATATGGTGGGGCAACCTTCATAGATTAAGGGACTCAGTATCTGTGGGGAAATTTTGGCACAGTAGAAGACCGAACAAGAGAAAAGGTAGGAGGCCTAAAGTTACTTGGGATGGCGTAATAAAAAAAAATTAAAGAAAAAAGAAAAAACCTGGACGGAAGCAAATGAGTTAGCACGTGCTAGACAAGAATAGAAAAAGTTTATAAAGAACTAATTTACTCAGAGCTCTGTAATGTAACTCTACACCCTAGTAGTAAAAAGGTATTTATATATAATGTACAGATTAAGTATATAAAATGCAGTTGGTCCAACTGATTTTTGGTTGTCTTCCTTTTTGCAAAATATTTTGAAACAAGTAACCTTGGACCGGCGGAACTTTCAGGAATCCCATCTTTATAATGGTTTCAGAAAATGTTTGTCTTTACATCAGCGGCAGTTCAAGCTTATGATTTTGATTTTTGAGTCTATCGTCTTGATTCTTAATGCATTTAGAAATTTGCTTGATCTTAACGAACTACAAGAATTCATCGTCCAGGGATGTCAAAATGTCAAAATCAAATAGATTTGAATTTGACAGCTATATTTGGCATCATATTTGCATTATTCTGATTTTCATTTGAAAAGTTTTGAAAGGTTTTGAAAGTTGTAATAACCGATTCAATTATTTCTAGCTCTCAATATTTCTATCAATTACCTACCTGTTAATAAGCAAAATTAACCTTCTACTGGCGTTGTGGGGTCGCTGAGACCCCAGCAGATAATGATAGCGCTCTATTATCTAGTATTGTCATAGTATCAGCATCTGGCTCCATCTACCTTCAAATAAGGTACTTGGCTTGCGACAGGCGTAGACCGAAATCAGTTACGGCCATAGGTATTGCTAATATATGTAGACAATGCGCAGAATAGCAACTTTGCTCTTTGCAATTTTTTTTTTAAATTAGTATGTTTTTAAGAGTTTTACACATTTTTTGTAGGATAAACTTTATATTTTGAAATAACATAAGGTACAACATGTTCACTATCTGTTACACTGTTTTTTATGAATAAAGGAATGTTTGTGTATTTGACATATTCTTCCTTATTTGAAATATTATTGAGTTTTTCGTAAGAATTCATAATATATAAAAGTTAAGTAAAGTTATACAAAATTTATTTGGAAATTTAGATATGCATAGTACACACACACACATACTCATGTAAAAATTTGTGGGGTCGTATAGACACCATGACGCCAGCTAGGTATAAAAATATCACCACGCCAGTAGAAGGTTTGTGAGTAGTTGGTTTAATCGTTGGATTTTTAACTTATTTGGTGGGCATTAACTAGGTGAGCTAACCACTGCAATAATTTTAATACATAAAATATAAGAACTGATATCGACGACTTCCACGGCCCGAGTTTCTATTATGAGGGGTTTTCGGGTGTTGACCGTATCATGGTTTGTAAAATATATACTTCGCCTCTCCCGTGGTTTACATGTCGAGTTACCGTGACCTTCTTGTACCCCTCAGACACAGTATTTTTGTACTGTGCATATTTGACAAACCACGACACGGTCAACATCCGGAAACTCTTATAATAAGAACTGGATCCGAATACTTCCAAGAAAATTATTTTATTACAATTATAGTATTCCTACAAAATGTCTACATTACAAACTCATAGGCATGAGTTTGTTCAAATTCTGTGAATCCAAAAATTGTAAGCTCAGACAAAATAAAAACTGTTGAAGCAATAATCAAAAATTTTAATAATCACGTATTTTATAGAAATTGAGGACACAAGCTTATTGTTAGTTAATCTTAATATGTAGAGAACTTCAAAGTTTTGCGTGGTGTCCTGTGGCAAAGTGCAGAGTTGCAGTTATGTAGATGACAGATTTCTGACTGAAGTGACCTCTTGACATATTTTGTAGGCGCTTCCTTTTTCTTTGAAAACAATATCTCAATTATTATGGTTATAAACTAATTCATTACTCTATTCTTCAGTTACATATTTTGTTGTCCACAACTCCCACTACAATTTTTTCTTAATCAATCTGAAAATGTTCCCAGCAACGTTTGATTTTGTTATCTCTATGCTTAAACAAACCCTCCAAAAGAACCATCATAGTGGTATTCAACTAAATGAGATACAACTTATTTGCACACTGTAATTTGTGAATGATGAACCCATGTAACGAATGTGGCACAAGTCATGCTACTCTATTCAGTCATGAAAAGCTAAATTTTCTGATCATCTCTTTTATTTCAATCAGTTAAATTACTGAAAAAATAAAACTGAAATTATTCTTTCAAGAAGCAGCAAAATATTGGGTTCGTAAACAATCTTCATGTTACTACACTTGATTCTGGTACTGAATTGCCAGCTAGAATCTATTACATATATAGACCTACAGTAAACTTTAAATCATTCAATAGTAAAAACCTGAGATGAAATGGAGCTTGTATACATTACATACATACCTCTAACGAATCAGTTTGATTTGTAGCTAGGGTTATATTATGCTACTGTACGGACTTAAATGCGTGTAATACGCACAACTAATTGGTTTAAAACGTTTTCATTCGATCAAGTCAAGTGCTACTAGACAGCATATATAATAATTAATAATACGGCAAACATATATCTCACATTTCAATAACACATATTGCCATAGGTACGAGGGCGTGCAACCATCAATCATTTACGGATGAGCTGAAGTTCCACTACATTTAGCATTTTCTCCCAGTCAGCCAGCCACGGTCTGCTCTGTATATGTTACCTACGTGCACACGGGTTCTGACGATATGATATTACTCTTCCATGTTGCGATACCCAGGACTTTCGTTGTACCATGCCTGTATCTGTAATATATCTATATCCATGACACGTGTATTACGGTTAAATTCCGCATAAAAATGTGTAATCTTCCAGAATCATTATTGAAATGCTAAGTTTTTTCGTGCTTTTTTATGTTACATTCTGCGTGATTATTTAACTGACTAAAGACTAAAAGCTCATAGGTAATATTATATTTAGTAATGCAAGTTTTTCAAAAGATATACGTATATACACGCAATGATTAAAGATACCTTAATTCTTCTGTATATTTTGAAAATAATCATACATTTCCGCATTTGTGCGCCATCTTGTTAATAAAGGACTATTTACATTTATCTCCCGGTAATATGTGTCTGTTTTTATTCGTCGGATAGGCAGATGCCTCCTGAAAATTAGCCGAACATGAGTAGAAGGTATCTGTAAAACGAATCTAGAAGAGAAAACACGTAACTACGCCTTTGTAATACAGAGGACGCTACGTGTTCAGGTTGAGTTCAAACATTTTAAAATTGCAGTAAAATTGCAGCAGATGCGACAGAGTTTTATTGTAAATAAAGTTGTTTGATGCGATCTTGGCATCAATCTTTGGTTTTTCGTTTTCAAAACCCCACACTCCAATTAAAACGCTGAAGAAAGAGTGTGAATTAAAACAATATGAATAACAGTAGTATGTAAAATGATTTGGGTTAATAGTTGTAGTAATGAAGGTCTAGAAACAATCTAGAATAAATTGAGAGAGAAATTTAAACATCTAAAAAATTGAAGAAATCATGGTAAATTAGGCCAAGAATGTCCAACGAAAGAAAAATGTAGCAAACATATAAAAATTTAGGAAAATCTTAATCATACTGAATCCTGAAATATATTTCAAACATTTTAGACAATATCTAGAAAACATAATAATAATAATAATAAATAATAAATAAATTTTATTCGTGTGGCAAAAAGTTTGAAATAAGTCAATACAGCAAAAAATCATAATATCTGAAAGCACTGTGTACTACCCACCACCACAATATAAACAGCGAAAAAGAGGAGGCCAAACAAAACAAAAAAAATGATTTAGTGAATAATAGCATTTAGATTCTAACCAATGCCTTAAAGTGTTCTTAAATTTCATGTGATTAAAAACTTTCCAGTTGCTTAGAAGTTGGTTATGAATTTTGAGACCAAGTACATCAGTTATGTTTAGCTAAATGAATTTTATTATTTCTGATATTATAGGAATGAGTACCTATTATTATTTTCATCCATAAGTATATTTTTATTTTTATGAGCATAGCAACTAGATTCTAAAATATGTAATTCTAGAAGTGTCAATATTTTCAGAGAAACAAAATGTTGACGCCATGATGGTATAGGTATAACTTAAACCTAACATAGCTCTGATAGCAGTTTTTTGTTCAATAAATACTTTAAGAGCTGATGAGGAACTTCCCCACAGAAGTATGCCATATAATGACTGAGATTGAAATTCAGAAAAGTAGTAGGTGTTAATATTCATAGAACTCTTTAAATGTCTAATTTTAAATAACACTTTATTTAATTTAGATATTAAGACTAGACACTGTTCGTCCCACTATCAGTTGAAAGAAAATGTGATGCCCAGTAGTTTGGCCGTCCTTGTATTCAAAATTACATTGTTCATTATATGAATATTCGGATATGCATTAATTTTTTTTTGAATTGTGTGAAATAGTATGCATTAGTTTTGTTGAAATTCAAAGAAAGTCCATTTGCACAAAACCAGTTATACATTTTTCCAAGTATGGCATTATTGGTAGTGACAATTCTTACGATTGTCAAAAAATATCGATCCGGTCGAATGGACAATATATCGAAGTATCTGAAAAGATCTCGATAAAACCTCAAGAATCCCTAAGAGGCAATTTTGGGAAGCATTTCAGTCTCCAAATGTCTGGAAAAATTTATAAAACTGTTAAGAAAACACAAAATACGTAATAAGGTAACTGAATAGAACTGCAACAACACAAACTATCTTGTAAACACTAAAAGAAGACTCAAAAAAATTAATTTGGAAAAATCGCAGAAAATTTCGAAAAGTTTTGAGGAATGTAAAAGAAAATTCTCAAAAATCGATAGATTTGTGAACTAAAATAGTAACTTGCTTTCTGAGTAAGTTCTGAAATTCGCATACTCGTGTGCTAGACTGAGGATTTATAGCAATCGTATAGTTTTATTAAAAAAATTCACAGCAAAAAAAATTCCTAGGAATATCTTGAAATGTTTCAGACCAGGAGGATTTTCCCAGAGGGTTGCTCTGTGCTTCTGCTCCTGTTCTTGAGTTCTACTTCATAGGTGCTCTTCTCTATTCCGCAAAACAGTTCTCGTTGCCACTGATTCCAGTGTGTCCTGCTATCCAGCATAGTGCAACTCTGTTCTCTCTGCCTCGATTGTTTAGTTTCCCTAAGCATTCCCGGACTAATTTAGATTTATTTCTAAGGAATATACATTTTTTTTAATTTGGGACAATTTCATAAAGCAAATACAGCAGTTTTATAAAACGATCTAAAAATAATTTTATCGATTGTACGTTGTAATTTGGCTTGGGGATCTGATAAAAATGTATCTCTCCCTGTTTGAAATGAGGATTATATATTCTCATTGAAATTTGTTGCCTTTTCTTTCTGATAGTTCATATTTCATATATTAGGGTTGAACCAAGTTTCCTAGCCTATTGCTATTTTAATTATTGAAGGCAATTCATTTCATTATTTTTTTCCAATGAAGAAATCTATTACGACAGAACTTATCGGAGGGCTGTCCGGATCAAGATTGGCAGTTGGGAAAACTGTAGGATTTGAAGATGCTCTGATCGTTTCAAATTTCTTAGCCGCAAACTGAGAAGCGTGTTGACGGATAGAAAGGTCTTTAGGTCGCGACAAAGATCGACGAACATTAAATGTAATTTAGCAGCACATGACTATAGCCCTGAGGAAAACATGTATGTAAGTAATTTGATATACAAAGGCGAGCGTTATGAGTTCAAAAAAGGACAAACGACATAGGTACTGATTAGTAAATACTGTTGTCATCACGAAGTCAGGCGAAGGATACGATGGCTCTCAATTGTTATTACCGATGTGAAGATTAACATCTGCATATATGATTAGATACAAATCGAGTTGGCGAGATAAATCATGTAGATGAGAAACAATCTTGGAGTCCCTTGGAAATCAGCACAAAAAGATTTTGGATATACATATCTACTCCACAACGAAAGGGGAGCAATTGCCCATCTGCGTTCATCACCTCCCTTTGATTGTGTTTGTCACCCGAAATATGTGAAAATTGGTTACCAATCATGTCTGAAACTCGAACATTTAATTCAATATTGCGCTGTATAAGAACAGCTAGAAAGTAGGGTGGTTTCACCAATTTGTTTTGTTGAGAAAATTTACCGTTTAGAAACGCTGTAGAAATGTTACTACGATGTTTTTCAAGAGAAGACAATATCTAAAAGACAGGATGACGGTGTTAATCGACAATTCAGGATGTTTGCCAAGCTTAGTGGACTTGACAAATGTTGTATGTACATTCAAATTTTAACTTATTATCCAGATAGTCTTTCCACTTGTTAGGTCAATGATAACAAGTGCAAGTGTTATCATTGACCTAACAAGTGGAAAAACTATCTGGATAATAAGATAAGTTAAAAGGTCATAAAAATACATATATTCAAATTTTAAGTAAATACTTGATTAGAAAAAAAGTATAGTAGCAATAGCAACCAACAAGAAATAAATGATAATTCCTTTATTTTGACAGAATAATTATTGTAAAGTGGAAAAGTGTGCTTTAGTGGCATCTAGCGGCCACCAGCTGAACACGGATCGAGGCTAGTAATGCGAGATGCGAGAGTTGAGCGAAATAGATCTGAACTTGTCAAAGAAATCGTGATTACCTACAATGGTAATATTGTTCAACTAATACGTGCAAGATGGCACCATGACGTTTGTTAAGTTATTACAAGATCTATCCTCTAGAGGACGCCACTTTTATAAAACGTTCAAATTAAATTTTGCTGCTACAGAAATATTTTATAAAAATTTGCAAAATTCTGTTTTGTAACTTAGGATCAAACTCCATTAGATACGTTGTTTTTTGCTTTTCTTGTTTTCCTAGTTTTAGACAGTGAAGCATAATATAATTTACAACGCCTGTTGTGTGTAGATCAAGTTTTTCTGAACACACAACAAAAATGTAACGCACAATAAAAAACGACACAATTATAGAGATTTATCACATCCTGTCGAAGAAGCTCCATCTTATAAAAAGGTATATAATATATATAACACATGATTAACTCGGGAGTATATTTTGACTTAATAAACAAAAACATCTCGTAATTAAGAAACTCTTGTAAAACATACTTAATTGACTCACCTACTGCGTTTACTATACAGCAGAAAATTGTGAATCGGTTGCATATAATTTATAGTGGCATCATATTTATAATGAACTTGCTTTTGCTGCATATTAATTTAATGAGGAGGATGGTGAGAAGTAGCGTGAAAAACACTGCCATATAGAAGTGTTTTTCTTGTTTCATATCGAAACGCAGGATATCCATAATCAATTACGGAATCGGTTATAATTAAATTAAATTGTAATGTCGTCTGTGTGACTCGTTTATAGGAAAGATAAAGTGCAAATCCTCACAAAACATCTTCGCTGGATATTGGAATTATGATAATAATGTATAGTCCTTGGGCTTCTATCTTCTTATATCTAATAAAAAGCGCGGAGACAAAAGGGTGAAGAAGCAACTTGTCTCGTCGATAATAATGTATATAATGTGCTTATTATGGTAATATGGTATTTTAAAGCTTGAGAATAATGAATTGCATGCATGGCAAAAGTGTCAGTTTGTACAATTTTCTTCACACGTCTTTAAGTATTATAATACGTGACATCCTGTTGACGGTGTTTTGCGGGGTTTTTTTATATGCAAATTGTTGCTTCTGCATAAACGATTGAATTTATGTCGCATTTTCTGTTTCTGTGCTTTTTTTAATAAAAGCCGTTTTAAAAGGTTGTGTGATATTTATTAAAAGAAACAAAAATGAAGAATGTTAAGAATTTTAAGCAATGCAGCACTAGAATAGAAGTATAGTATAAAATACAAAGTTAGCTTTGAACAATATCGACTATGTTCGAACAGGTTCCACTGATTCTTCGACCAATCAACTCTTTGCATATTGCTTCTAACTATCGGCATTGCATATTTGCTCCATGTTGGTATATAGAAATCCCTGTTTCGTTAAGCTTTGGTCATGAACCTGTTTTGTAGAATGTTGAACCTCTTCATTCGCGATTTTATGGTGTTGGAGCGGAGCAAAGCACTGTATGGCACGATCAATTTGAGAAATACCACGAAGAAGATGTTGGTCCCTAGATATTGTGGAAAAAGTAAGAAAATAAGTAATATATCCCGGAGTATCACATGAAATTTCGACTTTTGGAAAAGAAGAATGAAGAAACTCTGCCGATGGATGGCCAAAATATGGAACTATACCCGACAGCTATATAAGTCATCTACTTCTTGTGAATTTTGGAGTCGATTGCGTTCTGCTCTTATGGAGATGTAACCTTTTAGCCTCTTGTTGGCTGGAAACAATAATGATATTTCTCACTTTTATTTATTTATTTTTTCTCCTAGTTTGGGGATTGACCTTATAAAGTATATTTGTTATGATACTGGTGTAACTTTAATTTGTATGTATCTCAATTTTTAGAGGTTAAAAGGAAGAGCAGCTATCTTATACAGAGAGAAGAGATAAACATAATTCATAGTTCAGTTTTTAGTGTTTTCTTAAATGGGAGAATAATATTATTATTATAGTATTATTATTATATTAAAACTAGAACATTTTCTGATCTTTTTAATATATTTTTGATAGAATAATAGATAAGAGTAAAATTTTCTAGGAAGATGTTTAGAATAAGCTCAGGAACTTGAAAAATTTTCCAAAACTAAATTTTTAAAATCTGGGCTACCACAATTCCGCTGTTTCAAAAACTAAAACAACCTGGCGTATGAATTAAAATGTCAATTTTTAAAAATAGATAACTAAAATGTTATCGTAATTTTTTGTACAATTTTCCTGGTTAATTCAAAACAGCCTGAATAATTTATAATCATTTAATATTTTAGTTTTTGAAATATTTGTAGTAAAAGGTTCTAAATGCCATTTTACACCATTCATACTTTTTCTATACTATTATCTAGAAACTAGAAAAATAGTCAGAAAAAGTATCATGTAAAGGCTACTTTACACCAAACTATACTAGATGCTAAACTATTCTAAAAACTAGATCCTGTCCTATTTTTGTTTCTAAATTAATACTAGAACATGCGCAGAAGTACTTTTGGCAGATTGGCCAACATCGGAAAATAAAGTTCAGTATGTTATTGGAAAAAATAGGTTGTGTTGGTCAAGTTGGTAGAAGTTAAAGGCTGTTTAGTAACGCCATCCCGTATTTATTTGTTGTACTCCCACTTAAAAAACTATTTAGAAAATCCTAGAATAGGATCTATAGTATAGAAAAAGTATGCATGGTGTAAAGTGGCCTTAACTCAGTGTGTTGCCGCAGTTGATAAGAAACCTCCGAAATCCTTCAAAGTAGCTTCTCTTGAGGAATGCAGGAAATTCCAAAAAAGTTTAAAGGAATCTTGGCTAATCTTCAACAATCTTCAAAAATTTCGACACACCTTAAATAATTGCGAAAATTTTTGAAAAATGTCGACAAACGTGATTATTTTTTTTATATTGTATTACTGTGAAAGGTTGTAATGTAATAGTAAGTAAACAATGTATTTGTCGCTGTCCGTTTTTGTTACTTTCCATTGGAAACAGTAAATCCGATATTGAAAATAGTTTAGCTGATCGTAAAAGCAGATTGCTATTGGAAAAAGATTAACCTGATTTTGACGTATTCTAAAATTATTTTAGGTCACCGGTTTTTCTCTCTTTTAAGACCAGGTATGCTTGTTTCAGAGGTTTCGTTTAAAACAGACTAAAAGTGGACCCCAAAACAGATCAAAATTTGGTAAGGTTATATAGCGATCATTTATACAGTGTGTTCATATCCAATAGCTACTAGTCTCCTTTTAATATTCTGAATCGATCACTAGAACAACTAAAACAATCATTTGAACATCATTTGATTAAAAATTTCCATATACCTACCTACCTTAAAAAATTTCTAATAATTTCCTCTAAAATTCTTAAAAAAACACAAAAAAGCTGTGAAGCTCCGATGGAATTAGAAAAGGTTACCAAAAATCTTCGAATATTTCCAAAAATTTACACACAATAATCTCAATGAAATCCTCAGAAATGGAGACTAATTTCGAAATATTCAAAAAAAAATTAGGAAAACCTGGGAACCAATTTCCTCAAATTTTGAAGAAGCTTTAAATGTTTCAAAAAAAAATGAAGACGATTTTGAAAAGATAAAAATATTGTTACCAAAATATACCCGTATATTTGTTTTGTTGAGAGATCTGCAGTAGGTAAGTAGGTACACTCATTGAAAGTAAAGACTGGACACTTTCAATACGTTGTGATATAGAAACTGTCCAATTTTTACTTTCCATGAGTGTACTATAAAAGATGGTACCTAATATTATATTTTGGGACCGTGGTTAGAATAACCAAAACGATCTCGACCGGCTGCCAAATACTTGTAGTTAACACTTAATTTTTTGGAAAATCACATGGTTGGTTATTAAAATATCGTTTTTTTTTCTGCAATAAAAGATGGTACTTAATACAATTTTTTGAAAAGGGTACGTGGAAATGATTATTTGAAAATATTGAAATGATGTTTTTTTAAGAGTAGGTAGATACCTACTATAAAGGATGGCAATACAATTTTCTAGAACGACAGTCGGAACATCTCTTCAAATTTCTATTTTCAATAAGTTTTTGAAAACATAAATTTGAAGAGATGTTCCACCAACATTTGATTATTTCTTCTTGAAGGAATATTCAGCACATGTCATATCACAAGCAAGAGACGGTGTAGAATTCTTCTTGGAATGGTCCAGTGCTATACTTGGGCCACTGCCATCACATTGACCTAAGTAAAGCACTAGGTGTCTTTGCATTAGGTAGGTACCTCTTGGAAAGTAAAGATTGGACACTCTCATTACTTTGTTATATGGAAACTGTGCAATCTTTACTTTCCATGGGTGAACGTTTTACCAAATCGAGAAGATATTAGCAAAAATTTGTTTTTTTTATATGCGCGTTTACGTTACAAATAGCGACGAATTTCTTAAACGCAAGCATCCTAGGCGCAGAAGTTAAATTCGGGCTACCTATACAAACGCAGGATAACAATACCCACCGCGAATCAATTGTGTTTTGGCATCTTTGAATCGCGCAGAAATCACGAGATTCGTTTCTCTATAGCCGTGTAACCGGTAAATGGTAGCAATTGGCGGTTAAACGTCGGAAAAAACGACGGCGACGCCGCCTCTGGCGTCGGATTGGGACGCTTTCTGACAATAGGAGCAGACACAAACGGGTATTGTTATGACGGGCGCAGTCGCACCGACACGAACAATAGATTCCGCAAACAACGGCAGGCGTGGCCTACAGCGACCGGTATTGTTCATTTGTCTGCATTACAGGGCGGTCCAAATTGCTAACGACTCGGTGACCAATGCTAAATTGTCTGATAAGCAAATCCGATTTACCAATCGTTCTGCTAGAATCCAAACGAGAATATGCATAAATTAACATAAGTATGTTGATAAATGTGTGTTGCTTAGTGAGAATTGAATGAATTAGTAGCGTCTTGTTTAGGATTTTGTATGAGGTACGGCTGTATCTACTACCTACATAAAAAGCATAGGTATCTCTTATGTATACTGCATGATATCCATATGAGAGTTATACCTACGTGATAATGAAGCTTTAGGTCATTATTGTTATGGCATAGTACACAACATTAGCTGAAGATTGAAGTAGTTATTTATAAACTACGGAAATGTGTTATGTCCAGTGAAATTTGTTTGGAAAAGATTATAAATAACGATAAAGCTTTTGAACAAGAATTCTAACGTATGTTCAATTATGATTAAACTTACAAGTAAGTGTCAACACCGTTGTCAAAAAGTTTTCTTTCAACATTTTCTTTGCCTAAAATTGAAAATTTTTTAGGGTCTCATGCTCAAAATAAATTCTGATATCAGAACGAACTCTATGCAACAATTATCTAGCTTCATAATGATGAATAACAAATTGTGAGAATTGATTGAAAAATTGATACTTGATTTCTTTATTATTTGTGATTCCTTAGTATATTAAATCAAGCTTCATTAACAACCTTCATTCTGGCAGATTTAGAAAAGGATAATTGACAACCACTGCTCCTGATCAATTTTTATAACACTGTCCTAGAGCATATTGACAGCAGAAATCCTGTTCTAGGCATTTTCTGTGACTTGCAAACAGCTTTTGATTGTGTACAGTATGACAGTCTCATCAAGAAGCTACAGAATTATGGTATCAGAGTTGTAGTTGTAGATTGGGTTGCTTCCTATTTGTGTGACCGCATTTAATACGTAAAGATTAGACACATTTGGTAAACCATCTGCTGAATGTGAAACCGTTAAATCCCATTCGTTGCTGGTTGTGACAAGCATTCCACAGGGTTCCGTATTGGTTCCTGTACTGTTTAATTTGTATGTCAACTATACTGTGCTTTTTCTGTCAGATGTTTACCTAGCTATGTATGCCGATGACATCTTCATACTGGCAACGAATGATGAGCAGGAATTTATTAGGTACACGAAATGGTTCGCAACAAATAAGTTGTCTTTAACGTTCTAATATACATTCTTATGAAGGTAAGGTTAGTGAAAACGAAATATATTATTTTTCATACCAGACAGGCGGAAAGATATTACAAACATCTCTTTGAAAGGTGTAAATTTGCAGGAGGCCAAATCTGTGAGATTCCTTGGCTTGACTTTGGAAGCTGGTTTATTATGGAATGAGCACCGTCAGACTTTAACTAATAAATTATCGAGTAAGTGTTACATTTTTCGTTGTCTGAGATCACAGGTTACAGTATGGTATCTTACTCTGAGGTAATACATATTTAAAAAATTAAATTTGCTACCCCTAATCTGTATTTATATCAGACAAATACGAAGCTATCATCATGAAAGGAAGAAAGAAGAGAGAACACGTGACCCTCATGCTTGAGGGAGTAAAGCTGAAACGGCCCAGTGGACTAAGCGTCTAATGAAAGACATTCAATCGTGGACCAATTGCAGACATCGCACTGTGGACTACTATCTAACACAGATACTGACTGCGCATGGCGTTTTCCAGGCGTATACAAGAAGGATAAACAAAGACAATGACGACAAATGTATCCACTGTAGACAAACGGATACTGTAGAGCACACTACTTTCGACTGTGACAGGTGGAGCGAGACCAGACGACTGGCGCAAGCAAAGATCGGGTACGGAATTACACCAGAAACACTAATTCCACTGATGCTAGAATCCGCAAATGGTTCCGGACACCGTCAAAGAGCATGTAGAGGGGTTTTTAGTGGGTACGCTGTTTTGCAGTGAGTCCCACACTCCCACTTCGCGATGGACCCACGCGAGTGGGGTGAATAAAGCATTTTCCTCTGCTAAAAGAAATCTGTATTTATATAGGTACTAAAATTAACGTGCTAGTTTACAAAGATAAAGATACTTTTACATACATTGAACGCGGAGTACCTACCTATCACGCTTACCAGACCAGAGGAAGGCATCCCATTCTCACTGCAGGATACACTCTTAATGTTACGAGCTTTGGGGTGAGAGGTATGGTACTTAGAGTTGTATAGGCATCTCACTCGTGAAATTGTATTGATGCAAACTCTATCAACCTTCTGTAATGCTTTGCGGAAATCCCTTTTGGAGCATAGTTTTTATAGTTTACTACAAATTTTTGGTCAGGCACAATTTTATTATGTATTTGTGATTGCGTAAACTTCATTTTTTTGATAATTTATTCAGCGTCTAGTTTTTATACTTAATTATGTAAGATTTAATTAGATTCATTTTTCATTTATTTAATTTTATTCAATTTATTGTATTATTTTCATTATGTTTGTGTATCTTTGACTTGTTAAAAACACTTGTGTGTCTTATAACAAAAATAAATATTATTATTATTATTATACCCTTCCAAAGTCGTCTAAAATTATGCCTATTTTGGTACTGTCTAAACTGTTTATGTAGTTTTCCGGGCTGATGTTCATATTCCTATTTCGAGGACAAGAGCCCCAGTTTTGTCTAAACTTTCAAGCTATTTACTACGAGAATAACTTGGTTTTATGATGGTGGCTTTTAGACCACATATTTTTGTACTGACTTGCAACCTTTGCGAATTTCAAATTAACATCAGTCTTGGTGAAAACCATTGCTTCTATTATACGAAAATGAATAACTATCAAGTTTAGCTAGACTCTATGCTATTATATGTTAAGGTTAGAAATGTAAGTATAGGTGTAAGAAATCGTACACTAAATGTTATAGTTACAGAGAGCAACCAAAAGATGTCAGTGGCGACCACTAGTTGCATTGTTTTCCATTTTAAATAAAGGTATTCCAAAACTTTCCTCTGATAATTTATGCTTTAATAAAATGGGCAACTACATTACGCGGGATTTTTGACAGTTGGCATAATAGGTTGTAACCTTACAGAAAGTTTTACATGATCCTGTATAATTTCTCCAATTATTTATTAAATTGCAGTATGTTTATACTCTATAAAATTGTCAGCACTAAATTGTATTCAACAATCTGGACAAAAGTTGAAGCTGATGTATTGAAAACATAAGTGTATACTTCTTGAACAATTGAGAAAAACGTGTGACATGTGTGAAATTAGTTCCCACATCGCCGCATATAATTTTTTTTTTCATGTTTGAAAAGTTGTTCCAGATTGTTTAGGTTCTGTGTGGTATCGGACTTGAATATCGAAACATTAGGGTATGTTCAGATTGTAAATCTACAGCCGCAAATATAGTAGAAAGTATCTCGTTAAGAATTCTTACCCCAATTTGCTACTGATGAGTCCTACAGTCCGTGGTACAATTCATCCTACAGTCGAAGATTTTTAACATCCACAGAATCGTCCTTTTGTTTATAAATGGTTGCATTCATTGTTATAAATACGAAACTCATTTTAAGATTAGCTTCCTTATCTCGGCTTTTAGTCCAATCTATTGATGTCTTGAAGCAGGCAATTTTGCAATATGCTGGCAGACTAGAAGTCGCCCAGAGCAATACAGGCACCAACATTTTGAATTCACAATATACTACCTAGCCAATGCCTGAAGGGGCTGGTTCCTCAGAACGCGTCGCATTTTGTCGCTGGCAGAGAAAACTTACGTCAGTCAATTCCTCTAGTCGGGGGACAGGACCAGTCGGTTTCTAGGTACTCTCAAGTAGCTATAACGCTACCCAGCTTGTACCTGGGAATAGAATGCTTCAACCTTATACTTAAAACTTCATTGTTACTACTCAAGTCTTTGTAAATTCGAGGCAAAATGTTGTAGAATTTTGGCAATGGTTGTTCATGTCATAAGCAATTTCTTTCTTTTTCGTATAAAGATGTATCTCAAAATGTTTTGTTGTGTGCAGTATGCTGTTTTTTAGTTTTGATACTGTGTTATCATCACATATAATTGTATTGAAATTTAGCAAGATTATGCTGACATTATTGACATATAATGAAAACAGTATTGGTCTCAAGATGCTGCCCTTAGGCTTCCCAATTTCAACCACCGGAACAGAAGACTAATAAGACCAATACTTTCGTTACTATAATTTACTTTTATAAATTGATGTCTATGAGGTAAATACATCCTAAATCATTGAGTAATAACTGCAAAATTGTGCTCTTCAATGGAACTACCAGCCATTTACATACATAGCTGGCTAATGATAATTTTTTAGAAATATTTATGCTCGATCACTTTACGCCAGTACCTGATGAGGAAGAGTTGTTCAAAATCTTCTGAAATGAGAAAGAAAGCTGCCAAGAAGTTATAAATGGAACCCAATAACTTTAAACTACTGAATTTGGGAATCCTCCTTTGGTGGAACTGTTGGATAGACGCAGTTAGAGACCATAAACACAACTTGTGATGCTCAAGCATGCGAGCAACACGCTCGCAGGCTTGAGCATCATACCCAACACAGAATAGTAATGTTAAGCACCACACACTTACTAACAAAATAAAAGATCGAAGTTCATGGACGTCCTGCGAATGCGAGCAACCAATGTTCCTGAGTTAGATGCCTGGATGAAACAATGCAGTTATAAATGGCTGCACCATAATACAATCGAAGAAATCTTAAAACTCCAAGCAGATGCCGCCATACAAAAACTCTCGACCGAAGTTATGGCTGCAAGATAGTTTAGTCCTTGATGAAACAGCAAATATCACTCTCTTGGAGCAAGTTTTTTTTTGCATTAGGATTTGTACAGGACGATTTTCAAGCAAGTGAAGAATTTTTGGGGTTTTACTGAACTGGCGATACGACATCTGAAAATCTTTATAGCATTACCAAGGACTGTTTCCTTCGCTACAATCTGGATATAAGAAATCTTGGCGGACAGTGCTTTGACAGGGCACCAAATGTACGAAGCAGATTGAACCGTGTTTACAATCCATATTGAAACCACCACTAGGATTCTTAAATAAAATGGAAAACTTTACATTCTAATTTAATTTGAAGTCAATTATTGCAATATTTGAGCAAGTTGAAAACAGAATAGAATTTAGCGAAAATGACTGCCATACAGGAATCGATATAATAATAGAAGTATTTAAACCAATGTGCCACAAAGGCCTTAATGAATTATGGCAGCAAGGTCAGACAGAAGCAGGCAAATTTGAATTACATCCTCCTGAGATTCCTCGACTCCGCAAAGCTCCACGCAAATTTGATAGTGATGGCTCTCCACATGTATTTGCTACTGCTCAAAAATGAAGTAATAGATATAACATTGTCCTATCTGCATGACCGCTTTCAATCAAGTACGATAGAATTTTGAAATATGGTTTAAAATTTCGTAATTAAAAAGACTTTGTCACCTCTTTTGATAATACAGATTCTAACAATCGTCAATTCGATGTGGTTTGGGTAAAACTCCACAGAGATATGTACAGATATATTATTGGATGCAATGATATCGAAGAATGGCAAAGGCCCTATATGCCTAATGAACGTGTCAAATTTTTGAAGGCAAATCTCGAATTTGTCGAATTGATTCCCTGTAGTAGTATGGCGAGGAATCGACGTTAATGAAGTCTATAGCAAAAGGATTGCTATATCTATTTGGTGCACAATGCTTGAGTTTAATTTACATTCATAAATGAGCCAAATAGTCACGTGCCATTTCTACAAATGTACAGTGCGGTAACTGTTTAGCAAACTACTAATGATTTTAAAGGTGCGACGTAGCAAGAACATGCTTGGTGTTTGAGTTAATAATATTGTACCCAATTGTATCTACATATGTATTTATTTCTAACGTTGGCGCTGTTCCCTCGTCATAGTGATATATGATATATTATATATATAAATAAGATTCACTTTTTGTAACATGTCAAACAGTTAGTAAAAATACAGTCCATTTTTTAGAGCAACATAT
This sequence comes from Popillia japonica, assembly GCA_004785975.1. Classification (NCBI taxonomy): domain Eukaryota; kingdom Metazoa; phylum Arthropoda; class Insecta; order Coleoptera; family Scarabaeidae; genus Popillia; species Popillia japonica. The sequence goes on along the minus strand of SMLS01062770.1, from coordinate 2,436 downwards.
TTCATTTCACATAGAGCATATATATTGCATCATTTCACATAGAGCAAACACTTGGAGAGAAACTTCTTGTCACTTCTTGTTGAGTTATTGTTCTAAACAAGTGTTCAACATTGTATTACCACTAATGGTAGAATTTTTGATTCTATATTAAGCTAAATATATTATAGGAAATATTATAAAACACGTGTTAGAATTAATGATCAGTATTAGTACTTTATTTACATCGAATAGGCTGTATCCAACACATTATCCTATGCAAGTTTTAATTACACGGGTTTCATTTGCTTAGACAATAAATCTTATTCAAGTATTCATATAGGTAGGTACATAATATATATACAATCCGTAAGGTCTTTAAAATAACAAATCACTATTATTACTATACCACTTGTACGGTTCCGTCACATCGACCAGGTACGTAGCCATTCACTTGGTTTACCATTCTCTTCTCAAGAGATGATAAATTATTTTTCCCTGTCAGATAATACACGATTCCCTATTACACAGAAATAACATTATATTTCTAACCTGATGCAATTAATAACGTGTCCATAAATCAATAGTTAATTTTTACACCCGTAATTTAGGAAACCGCTATTGTAATTGGCATTATTGTTTGCTGTTGCCTTGTCCTTTAGCGTACGTACAAATATTTATGTTAAGACTGATCTTACAACATAGGAATATAAAAGATAGTTTAATAAAAATTTAAATTTTAAAGTTGATGTCTATACTGCTCCTATATAGCTTCCTTATACTCCAAGTAGAGTATCCAACAAGTGCATTAAATTAAAGGAAGCACTTAGCGTAAAATGGTCTTTGTGGTCGACAACGACCGCACAAAATAGACGCGATTATAAATTCATGAGCCACACCGGTACTGTTATATTAAGAGAACGAATGAGAATACTTTAATTGCTGATAAACCGTGGGATACCCGTCTTAAAAGAAAAGTAGTGACATAAAGAGACATGTCAGCGCGACAAGAGCGGGTATAACATCGCAGCAAGCCTGTCAGCGGCTTGTCGTCATGGTAATGATCTCGATCGTTCATTTCTTGGTTCGATGCTTTTGTTGTCTTCTTCGTGTAGTGCGTATTTTTCTTTTAACTAAGTTCCTCCGGTAAACATAGGCCATCGTCGATCTTCTCTATGCGGATGACATAAGATGCCGTTTGAATGTCAATGAGGTACGATGATGCATTACTGAATCTGCATGTGGTGTACTATTTCAATCGCGGCTAACGAAGATGATGTAAAAATTTGAATAATGTGAAGTATAGGAGGTTTCTCCACAATAACTGGGTATGTTGCATTTTTTTCCTCGTGGAGGTTTGAAAAATGTTGTCTATACTGTTGATGTGAGGAATGTCTCTACTGGCTACTTGTGGTTAAGATTGTCAGCGTCATGTTTCTAAGAGATACACATTGCTAAACTGGAAGGGATGTCGTATCTCTTGAAACTGGGGCGTGTGCAGAATGCTCTGAACTAAAATTTAGGAAAGTTGCACAATTCTCTTCGAAAGTATAATTTCAACTGTTGTTACTTTCATTTGATTCGACACTGATTGATGGTTGAGAGGACACTTACTTCTTAAGGAACCGCTTTCAAGTTTCAGCTCTACATGTTTTTCAATAACACTTAAGCGACAAGGAAATCGTTCAAATTTACATACAGGTAGATCGATTTGTGGAGGAAGAAAGCAAACAATCAATAGTTTCACTAATCGGTATTAAGAAAATGGTTCCACAAAACGAATAGTTTGCAGTTAATAATATGTACACAGTAATAGTGGAATCCTTTATTTCCATTTACGATATTCTTCCATAATTTTTCTTATTTGCTTCTTCAATCAAGATTCTTTCTAATGGTCTGTCTTCACAATTATCTTAGACATTTTGTCTTTGTTTTTAAACGTATGCTCTTACTTCTTCTAACCTCAACCTTTTCTTCACCTATTCCATCCCACAGGTCTCCATTTCAGACATTGTTTCAGAAAATGTGTATGACTAGACAGAAGCTGCAGCGTTTTATCAAAGAATACTGAATGAAACTCAGTTCCTCTTCAACTGCACATATCCCCTAACAACGTTTTCTGCTCTTTGCGACTTATGCCGCTACAACCGATTTAGTCACTCTGTCAGTTGTTTTGGTACCCTCTGCATTCCCAGTTCGATCAAATTGGTCGGTGATGGTGTTTCGTCCATTAGCTTGTCAAGACATTTAGTTTCTGTCTCAGTCCTTGGATTAAAGTTCTCCAAGATAATGTCTCTGGGTGTAGTATTAAATGCATTTCCTGCAAGATTTTTCTTTGTTATGGGGGCTAACGAGTTTTGACTGCGCATTATAGTAGTACAATAATATACTAATCAATATAATGAAAAATTAAATAAAATAAAAAATACAAAACCAAGTGAATACAAGAAAAGGAACTAC